>OX596207.1:17271096-17509354 GCA_951394215.1 Glyphodes perspectalis | reverse complement strand
TTTAATTCACGCTCTGGACTCGGGTCCCAAAATCGGACTCGGGATGTGTTCTCGCGACAAATGTGTTGTTTTACATTTAGTAGCTATAAAGTACTTTTGTTATTAATTTCAAATGAAGTGTTTAATGGAAAGCTAGGTACTTCATACAATAAATACTTGATTTAAACACACATTGTTTGCCTTAGTCTACCTACAAGATGATAGTATACAACTTTATTTTTTTATATACACGAAACCTTATAGTGTACTTATTAATAGCTTTTTTACCATGTTATATTTTGATCAAAAAAAATTACAACGCCTTATATAAAGTTACAACTTACACCCTTATAAAAATGGTATGACGCGTGTAAATCGCTTGTCACGGAATCACAAAATCGTTTGCTCTCATTAGTAGATATTATTTCTAATAAGCACAAACGTAAAAATTGCAAAACCATAGGTACTCGTGCGACAACAACGAGGCGGCAAGGTTTAATCCTAGAGTATAAAAAAATATACCAAAATAAATAGATTTTCCTCATTTTATTATATTTAGTAGCCATAAATTCATAATGTACAAAATATTTGTCATCTTAGTATAACGAAACAAAAGTAAAACAAAAATATTAGTGAAGGTCACAATTTGATCACATTCCAAAGTAAGTAAGTACTTAGCATAAACACTCAAATTACGGAAACCAGAATTATCGAACTCTGACCCGAAAGAAATACTGTTACATCAAACAACAATTTGGCTCGATGCAAGGTACATTAAAGCTCCTTGCTTTCGAAGCCAAGTCTACATAATAAGTACCTAATAGTTACATCAACAGGGTTATTCGGAGGAATATTCCAAAGTAAATCCGTTGTTGTCATACATCGGCTAATATAATTATAATACAAAGTCGTTTCGCTGCCAACATCACAATCAATTTACTTTTAATATATACGGAAATATTATAAAAACACATACAATGTAACTAGGTATAGATTATGTAAACATATAAAATTCCCACGACTTGCAGTTGTGTTGATTATATTAAAATTTACAACTATCAAGTGTCTTATCAACTTCGTACATTGGGGACGGTAAAAATTACAAAATATATCTATGTTGTACTTAAAATAATTAGTTAAGGCCAGGCGGGGCATTACAAGGGGAGGAAGTACGGAAATTTGCGTCAAAAATATAAATAAATCTGTTACTATTGTGCGTAGAACTTCACGTTTGTGGTTGCAAGTTACAAGTAGGAAGACAATTTGGGAGATGTGTCCATTGAAACAATTATAAGTATGTAGGATTGCCAGGTCGCCAAATCTATTAGCCGGATAGACCAGCAAGTTTGGCCGGACATTTGTGTAAGAAGGCCGGACACCCGACATTGTTGACGGACTGCGGGAGCGACCGTCAGTTGACTCGCCTACGCTCGGCCATGCTCGGCGCACGCTTTTTTGTGAAATGTAAAGTCTAACAAGAGCCGGACAATGTTTATTTTGACCGGACACTCAAAAATCCTAACTATATCCGGCTTTATACGGATGCCTGACAACGCTGTATTATAAATGTATGTATTTAAAGTCTGAAACATAAATAGTATACGTTCAGTGTTTACTATAACTTGTTAAACATTACACATAAGCAACATTATCGAAATTGATGTATGCAACAATATATTGTCTCATGCTGCTATACCTACATACACGCACTAAATGTGGAAGTACTTCCGCCACTGCGCGAACAGCGTTTATTTATTAGTCAGCCGGTTAGATAAACGCGTAACACAAGGTCATTTGTTGTACTAGTTCAAACGTCATTAGGGTATCAAGGTAGATAAATTAAATATACATTTAAGAATAGACAATACAGTTCTGTCTGGTTCACCTATTTACGGGTAACGAAGGTCAGGCCAGTCGATACAATGTTGGTTTGAGTGTGAAAAATTTGAGTTACATATTTTTTTCATAAGTAGTCCATTATTGAGATTACAAAAAAAATATTGCTTATGTATTTTTTATTTTGTTTGTATTATGAAGATACAGCGCGTTAAAGTATCGCGTGACGTCACTAGGTGTGTAAATTTTACCGTCCAAGTGACGTAAAACGCTCCATTTCAGATCTTTAAAGCGCTGTATTTTTGTAATTTTTCGAGTACTATATAAAGCAAAAAAATACGTTTTCAATATGTTTTGATAATCTTATGTACTTACAGGCTCTATTTTTTTTTTATATAATTTCAATACTAGACCCGCTAAACTTAGAATCATGGTGTAAGCGGACCCCGACTAAGCTCGGAACATGCGCTAGGAAGATGATGATGTATGGGGTGGTTTGTAAAAACATAAAATAAAATCGAGAAGCATCTTAGAGAACGAAGTCTCGGACACATTTCTTTTAGTAGAATTACATTGTATTTTATTACAGTAACTAACTAAATCGTAGAGCTTGTATGACAAAGATCATGAATGTTGAAGAGGCGAGTTCGGTTCTAGGAGTTCGGTTCTCTCTGCCTACCCCGCTAGGGAAGTGGCGTGAAGTTTAGTTTATTACAGTAATTTAATATTTGTCCAGTATTTAATAGTCCCCTAAATATCTTCAGGGATTATTATAGGCTTAAACTAGTTTATGTATAAATGAGAACCAAACCATTTAATTCAGAGAATTATAAAGGACTGAATTACTTCATCGTAACTATAAAAATAACATCTTATATAAGATGAGCATAAAAAGTTAAAATCTTCTACAATTGGATAGAACCACCCAGAGACATATTTATGTGATTCAAGGGTACGCAGTATAGAAATATGAAGTGTCGGACTCTTAGCCAACAAAGTGTTTGTAAATTTTAAATTTAGGATATACTAATAAGACTTCTAATCTAACACATTGTACTATAATGAAATTACTCTTGTAATTCGAACATGAAACTTCACTATGTGAAACTCCCCATTCCGTTATGATGGAGCCGCCGCGGAAGCTGCCGGTTTGTTCTATTCTCACTTGTGTCACCTCAGTAGTGTGACTAGCTGCACTGCATCCTAGTTACCTAGGACTTGATATATTAGCTTCAATAAGGCTGTACTTCTTCGTCGCTCAGACTTATATTGAGGATGCATCAGAGGTATTTACGTAACCTGTAGAAAAATAATAAACAAAGTTAAAAGATATAAAGAACAACTTTTTCAATAGCGGCAGCAATCCCATGTGGTAAAATAAATATTTGAAAAAAAGTTAGCTTTACATAATTGTTCCACTTCTGTGAAAATAATTGACTCTACTTTATATTTTATTAGGGTATTATCCTCAAAAAAATTTTTTAGTCCCTAAGTTAGATTATCAGAAAATGTTGAATACGTATTTATTTGCTTTATCTCATACTCGAAAAATTACAAAGATACAGCTTTAAAGATCTGAAATTTAGCGGTTTACGTCACTTGGACGGTATAATTTAACACACCTCACTAGGTGTGTAAAATTTTACTGCGTGACGTCACTACGTCACGCGGTGCTTTAACGCGCTGCATCTTCATAATTTTTAGTTTGAGGAACAAAAGAAAAAATAAGTAAGCAATATTTTTTGCAATCTTAATAGTGGACTATAAATTTCTTTGCCCATTTAATGCCGAGCGTAGCAGTAAAATCCTCGACTGGCTCTCACAGTTTACTCGCATGACGTCTTGTGTTGACGGTAGAACTAACTAAGGCTCGCTATTCACAGAGCTTTGACACGGACAAGGGTTATATTAGAACGCTGTCTAGCTACCCCGAGGTCGGTCGGTTGTCTCCAATAATGATGAGCTAAAAGTACAAAAAACTGTGGTCGGTCACCGCGCATCATAAGTGGACGGCGAGCAGCGTGACGAGGCGCGCGCGGCGCACGGCGAGCGCGGCGGCGCGCGCGGCGGCGAGCCCGTCGCGCGCGCGCCAGCGGTTCTCCGCCATGATGCGCGAGCGCTGCTCGTTCTTCTTCTCCGGCGGGTGCACTAGCATCGTGTACTCGGATAGCTCTCGGGGGAATCTGGAACAGTTCATGTATTACTGGAGGTATCATAGGAGCACACGAGTTGCGACTCGATTCTCATGTTCCGCAATGAAGAAAGTTTCGTAGCATATTTATCAATTTAAATATTCGAATTGATTTCATTTTTAATATTAAGTAATTGAGCAAACGGAGAAACGGATTTACTGCAATCAAAATTAGTTGCAGATTTTAGTTCACTGATTTTTAGCCTAACTATCAATGTCATCATGTCTCCGTTTGCGGCTGAAGGGCGCCCCGGTTACACGACATGTTAACCTCTATGAAGTGCTGTGGTCGGCGGTCGCTATAAGGAGGTTGTTCTGTGCCATAGATAGATAAGCAACAATTTCGGGACTTGACCTAGTTTATGTTATGTTTTCCCAGAGTAATAGGGATGTTGACTGGCTAGTCAATTGAGATACTTTTTAAGAGCTGTCAAAACGTAAGTATACGTATACGTTTGTATAGGATTGCCAACGTGTGACGTCACTAGTTTTTACAGTCAACTGACTAAATATTAAGCAATTTTTGTAAAATTAAAAATCTTAGACTTAATATTAATGAAAATCAATAAGGTTTAACAGCATACTACGATACTTCCTTATTGAGAATTGATAATTCAAAATTTAATTTAAATGGTGTCAACATCCCAATTAGATTATACATTTTCTTGTTACAAGTTAAACCGTAGAGCTTGTATGAAAAGGATTATGAATGTTGAAGAGGCGAGTGAGGTGTGTAAGGATCGTGCCATATGGCGTTCGGTTCTCTCTGCCTACCCCGCTAGGGAAGTGGCGTGAAGTTTTAGTTAATTAATTAGACCACAGTATTTAAATATGAAGGTGTATCTAACAATTTCATATTTTGGTACTGTATTATTTGACACTAAACCAAGAACTTGCTTAATGCATTTTCATCGGTATCAAGATCCGCATGTCAGCCTTAATTTTAGTGCACCGGTAATGTCTCCCTCATGAGTCCCAGGTGGCTTGGTGCCAACATCACTCACCTGAACAAAGATCACAGAATATTAGTTCGGTATTGACCGTACCTCTCTATGAGAAGGCCGTTGGCGTCGATCCTGGCGGCGAGGTCGTCGTCCTCGCCGCCCCAGCCCCAAAAGCGGTTGGAGAAACCGTCGAGGCGCGCGTAGTGGTCCGCGCGCAGCGCCAGCACGCCGCCCACCAGCGACGCGTACGGCAGCACGAAGCGGAACTTGTCGATGCTGGCGCTCAGGTGCCGCGGCTGCTGCAGGCACGCGTACAGGTTGCCTGCGCACAGGGCCGGGCTGGTTGGTGCACTAGGACACGCTCGGGATGAACGAGAGCCGCGCGAATTCCAACGAATAATCGGGATTTGACTTCATAGTAAAATATGATTTTAAACTTTCGCGTTGCATAATCATTAGAAATAATACAAAGCAGGCTGGTTTGCTTGTGACCGCAGTCTTTGAATCACCGCCGAAACCTCAAGCTGTAAGTACTCATACATGCGTACATAACATCACGCCCATAATCCCCGAAGGGGTATACCGAGTCAAAGGGGCAGCAAGCCCCTTTAACCACATTCAACCAAAAAAAAACTGGACTAGTTAAAATGCAAGGCAAGAAACACAGTTGACACATTATTTTTAAGTCCCAGACCAATATGGGACAATGGGCTAAGTTAGATGGAAAATTGTGAAAAGGTAGTGACAAGTGGCTAGCTCCTCGCCTACACAATCACATACCCAAATGGGGTTTTTATATTACTATTAGTCACCTTTACGACATGCTTGGCCAGAAACACAGTTGGCACATTCTTTTTAAGTCCCAAACCAACATGAGACATGTAAGTTCTCGTGTACCATAACGCATTTAGTCCCGTTAGTATTATTTCCATAGTAAAAGTGCATAATATAGTTTAAGTGCTCATTTTACTCTGCCTACTACTGCGGAGATCGCGGGCGTAATGGTATGTACATAATATGTATGTATGAATATGTATAAGAAATATATAATGAGCGCACATGCCAACATACTTTATACTGGCAGCCATTATACAAGTTCTAGGACTGTATCCAGTTAGATGTTATAGATGCACAAATAGGTACTAAGGTCAAAGGGAGAAACGAATTGTGATGCACTCACCTTCGTTCAGGGGCAGCAGGTCCACGTCGTGCAGGATGAGGCAGGGGAACTTCTCCAGCAGGGCGTGCCGCGCGCCGATGTTGTACAATATGCCTTTGTTCCACGGCTTGTTGTCTTGCTGCTCGATTAAGAAAATCCTGCAATTTTCATTTTGATCTATTGAAGAAATACAATATTGTTTAGATTATATAATACCTATATACTGTTTAAAATAATAAAATATTTAATTGCCTGATCAATTTATTAAAATGACTTAGAAATGTTCAGACTGAATAATGTTCATAAACAATTGGGACTCTTAATAATAAATTCACTTCCAAAAAGAAGAAATGATTATTGACTTGCATAGCCTAAAAAGTTAATTGGATTACTGAAGCAAAGAGAATTACATTCATGTTAGAGTCCAACATTCCTAAATAGATTAAATGTTAGTTTAGTTTTTAAACAAAGGGTTGCGGGTTTGAATCCCGCTAGCGGCAAATGTTTTGTATGATGAACATGGACATTTGTGCTCAAGTCAACATATTTAAGTATGTATCTGTTCGCCTTGTATCCATAGTACAAGCATAAGCTTAGTTTGGAACTAGGGATTTGGGGTGTCAGTCTAGAGAATTTATTTATTTATTTTAAATAAAAGAAAGAAAGAAAGAAATAAATAAATATCAGACTACATCACATACATTGATCTGACTCGGAGATAAGTAACTTAAGCACTTGTGTTAAGGGTATCAGAAACAACAGTGGTATTACAAATATATACTTATATAAAATTGGATTACCACTCAGACATAGAAAAAACATCCCCAATGATTAGATAAAATATTGATAGCCTATTGGAAAAAGTATGACCTCATTCTAACTTACTTGTAATGTATATTTTGTTTCCTTAAGAAGTTATGCATATATGGTAGAAAGATATCCAATTGACTTTGTCTGTTCCGGTACGTGACTAGTATGGCCACACTGAACAATGGGTTGCAGTGGTCCGGGGTGAAGCTGCCATTGGCAATGCCTGTCGCTGAGAAGTCATTATATTCCTTCGGGACCTCCCAACTACGTAAAGACTTTGTACTCTGCAGTATGTGGTCGTAGGTGCAATCTGGTTTTGTTTTCTTTAGAACCAGATTGGGAGATATCTCTTTGTATAGCTCATGTTGGAGAGCATCTCTTGGTATGTGTTTGTAGTTGTAAATCCCGAACATAAAAAGTTGGATGAATGTGATCAGACATAGTATTATGATGGCTAGGGTGCTGACACGAAGCTGCAGGAATCTGCTCTTGAGTGACCATTTAGGCATTGGAAATAGGTTGAGGTTTAAGCTGACATTCAAGGTTGTGAAATCTGAAAAGTAAGGAAATTTATTACCAACAAGTATTTATTGTTCTATACCAATGATTTACGATTACCAATACAATATAAGATAAGAGTTAAAAACATAAGTCTGATAATGGTTTGAAACAAACATATTTTTGCACCAAAATCAAATTTTAATTAATGACATAATAAATAAGTTGAAACAAATGAATACAATAATATTGTGCAATGTATTTTGGTAGAATGCATTGTAGTCTGTTATCAGTGTGAGTACAAAAAGAGGAAATATACTAATAGAACATGCTTATCACCACACAAGATAATATCTGCAAACTAGGGCAAAATAGACATATATATTTAATTAGGTACATACCTATGTAGTTTTTTATTTCCACAAGATTTAAACATATAATATCAATATTAATGTTTAGTTCAAATACACAATCATTAAATAAATAGTACTTAATATACAATAGCACTTAATCTACTAATATTATAAAGAGGAACAATTTGTATTTTTGTGTGTGTGTATGTTTGTAATGAATAAATTAAAAAACTACTGTGCCGATTTGAAAAATTCTTTGACCATTGGAAAGCTACATTATCCGGAAGTAACATAGGCTATATTTTAACCCCTATATTCTTACAGGAATGGGAACTATGTGGGTGAAACCGCGGTGCGCTGCTAGTATACAATAAAAGCATTACTGCTTTCATGGTTGTAATGATTGTTATTGATAAAAATACTGATAAGAATAAATGCAATTGATTGAATGCAGTAGCCCTTATTATTATGTTAATCAGGTGATTTAATCGGGAAATATTATAAATAATAAGCTGAGCGAAAAAGTGGAAGAAGATTAATTTTTAACACAAACTAGATTGATGATTAGTTGACTAATAGGTATCCAACAGAGCAGTGCGTAAGATAATAGTAAAACATTAAGAACAACGCATCTATTAGCCTTGACATGCGTCCTAAATAGAGCGGGGCGTTATTCAAATAAAATATTAGTGTAATAGCTGCACTGGGCAGTGCATAATGTTCTGTCGGACAGGCAGTGCGACCTCCTTGCAGCGTTCGAACCGCGCGCCACACAACTCTGTGACGAGTTAAGTGACGGCTCACTGACAGCCAATTGCAAGAAGTAAACAAACTAAATTTATTAGATTCTAAGTGAAACTATAACATTTATCGTTGATAGAATAATATTGATATTTGCGTCTAATGCTGTGTGAAAGCAACTAGTGAATCTTCAGTAGAAATACAAGAAAAATGAGTATTTATCAAACGAATGAACTAACCTGCAAACCTCTTGACACGTACAATGAAATCTTGATGTTTTTACAAAATCCACCGGCTTGGAGATCACTGTGTAAAGAACTAATACCGCACAGTGAATTTAAAATCAAGAACTCTGAGAGCAATAAGCATGAAGGTGTCAGCAGAACTATGTTGGATGGTCCGGAATCTTTCTGTCATTTTGATCCGGATGCCCCGGAACCGGAACGGGTCCATGAAAAAAGTTTGCCCAAAACACTTGTGTGCCATGATATGGCAAATGGTTATCACGATGACAGGTAATTTATTGTTAAAATATTTTGTTGTACGTATTTCTTAATTATGTCTAGTATGATAGAAGATTATTGAACATAAAAAAGTATCGTACTTTATGAAATTGTTTGACACATTAGAACGTCAACTTTATAGCGGGAGATTTAAATCTTCTGCGATAAAAACTGGTACATACTATTGTTAGAAGTTTATTTTAAACTAACTTAACTTCCCGCCACTTCCCGAGTGGGATAGGCAGAGTATATTATATTCATTATAATTACTTTTAAGTATATGAACGACCTACTATAATTGCTACTAATGCTGCTAATTTGTATACTTACCAATATCATAAAGCTAAAGAGTTTGTTTTTAACCGACTTCAAAAAAAAGGAGGAGGTTCTAAATTCGACAAAATTTTATTTATGTTTATTTACTTGAACGCGCTTTTCTCAGAAACCACTGGTTCGATTTGAAAACTACTTTCTGTTTTTGATAGCCCATTTATAGAGAAGGGCTATATAACATGTTAATGTATAGTTATATAAACGCGGGTGAAACCGCGGGCACAGCTAGTAACGAATAAAAAATATCGTAAGGTTTTTTCAATACTTTAGTTATTTTTGCGCTGTTTATGTAAATTCAGCTTTTTTTGTGTATATGGGACCAAGTGATTATTGAGGACATTACATATGCCTACACAATGAATAATGGCTAGAATTACGAATAATCGCTATATCGGGCCAATTGATAGATTAATTATTATTTTAACTTCATTATTTATCAGTATCACATTGTCCGGTCATTATGAATATTGCTACGTGAACATTAGGAAATATGATAATAAAGTAAAGCTACATTGACTTCAAATGCTCATTATTTTTGTTTAGTTTTGTTTTGAAAGCGAATACGGGCAGGCGCGGTTGAGTTTTATCATGTGTGTCTAAGTAATGAATCATGCATCAAAATTAAACGACATAAATCGTTTATGTATAAGTTATTTGCGTTTTCTATTTAGGTTTAATGTCAAAAATAAAAGAAAGGGGAATGAAAGGAGCGGTGGTAGCTCAATGGTAAGGACACGCGCCACTTATCTAACCGAGGGGGGCGGGTTCAAGGCCGGGCATGTATTTCTATGTAGATGTTTTAAATCTATGTACGTATTTAGACCAATAGCCTAGCGGTGTGGAAAAACATTATCATAAAACCTGCACATTCCAACAACTATGGATGTGTAACTATGATCCAAAATGTCTGGTTCCTCTACTGTAAGGTAACTAAGGTCAGATCGACGCCTTAATTTAAGTACCAGACATGATACAGGATTTAGAGAAGAAGCGGGCCCTGACTAAACACGGGACATAGCGCTAGGATGATGTCGAATTAAAAAGAATAGTAATGGAACACGTTTTTATTAATTAGGTAGGTACTCTGCCCGATAGGTGATGGACTTTTACAATTTGATTATTTGAATAGTTATTATCAAATTGCCATCTTATATTGGTCTATTTTCATAATGCCGGGGCATTATGTATAATGGACCATTTATCATTTGGTCCATAACATGTAATAAAAGATAAAACGTGTTTTATCTTTTAATTTTTTTAATCTTTTTAACTTGTTAGATCTTCTGAATGAAACGAAATGATTGTTTTCCGCATCAGCATTATAGACGGCACTTGCAACTACGACGCGTACACGTTCTACAACTGGGCGGGCGTGGACATCTTCTGCTACTTCAGCCACCACCTGATCACCATCCCCCCGCTGGGCTGGATCAACGTGGGCCACGACCACGGCGTCAAAGTCATCGGTAGGTATGTTTGTACTTTCAGCTGGCGTATCTATATATATATATATACAACCTTGAAAGAACACGCCCTTGAAATCCAGACGTAAACTGTTGTAGGTGAGAATTTCTTGTTCTCTTAAAAGCTCTGTAGGTACAATGATCTATATATATTTATTATTATAAATAGGTACACCATACCACAGATTAATACCATACATAAGTATCTGGTGGTCCATTTTTTTGGGGCTTATTAGGCGTATACTAATATTGCCGTTTTATGTTAATTAGACATTAGGTAATTAGGTATTATTGACAGAGTTAGAAGTAGAGGGGGCTTGGGAAAAATGTATTCTTGACTGCACGAGTGATTGATTAAGTAATGTGACTGTTGTGCGTAATATTACTATGGGGATTCGTATAATAGGTCACATATTACGACTGATTGAGCGGATTGAGTAACTACCACATCTCCAGGGTGTTATATGGGACACTTAGGAATGTGAGTAACAGACAGACAGATAAATAGAGTCGCTTTTGCATTTATTTATTAGTAGGGATTGGTTTCAGTATAGGGAGATGCTTAGTAACGTCACAAACTTTCCAGGTACAGTGATCACGGAGTGGGCGGACGGGATGGAGTTCTGGGACAAGATCCTGGAGTCGGAGGAGGAGTACAAGAACTTCGCGAGCGCGCTGGTTGCCATCGCCAAGACGCTCAAGTTCGACGGGTGGCTGCTCAACGTTGAGAACAAGGTTTGCTGCTGCTGGTTTTTATTCAATACTAGCAGCGCCCTGCGGTTTTACCACGTAGTCCGCATTCTAGTAGGAATGCGGGAATAAAATATAGCTTATGTTACTCGCTGATAAAGTAGCTTTCCATTGGTAAAATAATTATTCAAATCGGTCCAGTAGTTTCGGAGCGTATTCGATACAAACAAACAAAAAGTCAAATCTTTCCTATTTATAATATTGTATAAGTAGATTTACAATATTAAGTATTGTAAACAATATTTTTTCAATGTTCTAATATTCCTCCTCAGAATGTAGTATTGTAGTGGTTCCTGCCACCTCGAGCGGAACCAATTACACCGCCGCCTGCCGCCCACCAAACTGTACAACTCTCGGTTGATTTTCTAATTAATAGGTTTAAAAATTGCTGGTTTAATCTTGTCATCTATTTGAAATTTACTACGCCCAGACTGCGTCCTGGGTAGAAGGACTTCACCCCAGGCGGCACTGGGAGGGTCTCCCGTGCTCAAGGGATTCTGGGGGCCCGTGGCATTTGGCACTCTTGCCACCATGTATTAGCCCCATGTTGGTCTGGGACTTTAAATAATGTGCAAACCGTGTTCCTTGCCTAGCTTGCCGTAAATGGCGACTAATGGTATATCGAGTTTTGAGTGTGTGATTGAGTAGGCGACGAGCTAGCCATCTGTCATTACTTTTTCACAATTGTCCATCTAAAACAAATTAAATTTTATTTTTTTGGTTGAATGTGATTAAAGGGGCCAGCTACCCATTTGACTCTGTTAACCCCATGATGATATGTATAAATAAATAAATTCTTCAGACTGACACACCAATTCCCTAGCTCCAAACTAAGCTGATGCTTGTACTATGGATACTAGGTGAACGGATAGACATACTTAAATACGTTTATAAACATCCATGACTCGAGTACAAATGTCCATGTTCATCACACGAAACATTTGCCCCTAGCGGGACTCGAACCCGCGACCCTTGGTTTCGTGGCCAGGGTCTCTGACCACTCGACCAACGGGCCAGTCAAGTATATGTATGTATGCCATCCTTTAGTTACGCCCAGAGGCGTTTGTGTCCAGATCACTAAGCCGGACGCGTTGCTGGCCTTCGTGCGGCACCTGCACATGCTCCTGCACCAGGAGGTGGCCGGCGCCGAGCTCATCTGGTACGACAGCGTCACCGTCGAGGGGCACCTCAACTGGCAGAACGCGCTCAACCACAAGAACAGGTAACTCTTCTTCTGTGTTCTATGGGGCCGCCAGCAATGACGCATGTTACAGTATTTTTTTATTGCAGTCTTCAATTTATAATTTTATCTAGCTAGCAGGAGTAGCGACTGCCTTCCCCCTGTATTTACTGTATAGAAGTTACATCCCGCATAACTTTTGGCAGACACGGCGTGGTGTATTTATTCCCAGAAACTTCAGGAGTTGCGAGCTCTATCCACGTTAGAGGATGGAGTTGTATACTAAATTGCCAGAATTTTTAAAACTAACCAAGACGCAGAGGGTTCGTAGCACCTACATTTGCTATTGAGGTACTTTGTCAGAGACCACAATACGATCTTCGAAGATCTACCTTAGGCACTCATTAGAAGAGACCTATATCCAGATGGTGACAAATGGGCTGATAATAAATAAATAAATAAATAAATTCTTCAGACTGACACACCAATTCCCTAGTCCCAAACTAAGCTTATGCTTGTACTATGGATACTAGGTGAACGGATAGATATACTTAAATACGTTTATAAACATCCATGACTCGAGTACAAATGTCCATGTTCATCACACGAAACATTTGCCCCTAGCAGGATTCGAACCCGCGACCCTTGGTTTCGTGGCCAGGGTCTCTGACCACTCGACCAACGGGCCAGTCAAATGATGATTGATGACTGTCCTTGCCGCAGGGCGTTCTTCGACGCGTGCGACGGGTTCTTCACGAACTACTCGTGGGCGCCGGGCGACGTGGAGGCGAGCGCGCGCGAGGCGGGCGCGCGCCTCTCCGACCTCTACATCGGCATCGACGTCTGGGGACGGAACTTCTACGGCGGTGGACAGTTCAACATACAAGAGGTACTGTGTTTTTTTTATAAAGTATTCTACGTTATTTAAAACATTTCTACTCTATACTTCTAAAGAAAACTAGCTGTGCTCGCGGTTTCACCCGCATTTATGGTTATTGTTATATACTTAGCCTATTATCCATAGCCTATAAATTAACTATAGGTACAACCCATTGTTTTTTAATACGCACCAGTAGTTTCCTGTAGTGTATTAACAGAAGGTCATGTTTGTAAAAACTGTAGAGCTTGTATGAAAAGGATCATAAATGTTGAAGAGGCGAGTGAGGTGTATAAGGATTGTGCCATATGGTGTTTGGTTTTCTCTGCCTACCCCGCTAGGGAAGTGGCGTGAAGTTTAGTTAGTTACCAGTAGTTTCTGAGATAAACGCGTTCAACCAAACAAACAAACATAATCTTTAGCTTTATATATTAGCATAGATTGTGCCTTATTTGAGACATGTACCTAAACTTTATAAGAAAATACTTTAAGTATTTCGCTCGAAATAATTCTTGGATAAGTGCTTTTTATAAGCCTATATAAATAAAGATCATTTCATTTCATCTGATTTCATAATATTTACTGTATCTGACATGCTTAAGCTACTTA
This sequence comes from Glyphodes perspectalis, assembly GCA_951394215.1. Taxonomy (NCBI): domain Eukaryota; kingdom Metazoa; phylum Arthropoda; class Insecta; order Lepidoptera; family Crambidae; genus Glyphodes; species Glyphodes perspectalis. The sequence goes on along the minus strand of OX596207.1, from coordinate 17,495,128 downwards.
TCTCGGAGTCAGTACAAAGTGATGTCTTATCTGTCTGACATTTATTTATTATAGTAAACCCTTGGGGGCGCCCATGGGTTTACTATAGCAAGAGGGGCTCGGGGCGGGCCTAAAACTCGTGTGCTAAGGTACCGGCTGGTCTATTTACTATCAATAATATTGTATTGCCCCCTGAACCAAAACCTGCGTACGCCCATCAGTATATCTGCGATAGAACAAGGTTGCATAGCATTAAACCGTTGTCCAGGCGGTGGAGCTCGCCCACTCTCACGGCTGCTCGCTGGCAGTGTTCGCGCCGGCGTGGACACACGAGGCGCTGACGCTGGACCGCAGCGACGCGAACGTGATCGCGCTATCCGACGACCTGGACGCGCACGAACACTTCCTGCTGCGCGACCGCGCGCTATGGGACAGCGTCTGGCGGTACTTCAACACGCGCCTGCCGTGCCAACTGCCCTTCAAGACTTCCTTCTGCCGCGGGCAGGGGCTCACGCGCCGGCTTTACGGCGAGGTGAGACCGGTATACAGGCACCCAGCTTCATCGCAGTGCCTTTACCTTGTGTATGTGGTTAAATTAATTTTTGTACGATACCAAGGGATATAAAAAATCATTTATTTTTTGTTTATTAGATAATTATGCCTGAAGTGATCTTTGAAACGAATGAGTCAGATTCATTTGATCGTTTTTTCATGGGCCTGTGGGAATTTTCCTACGCTATATTTTGACTATTATAAAAGAAACATTTATAAGACTTCAGTATTATAGATGCAAGAACAAGAATTTAGGCTGTTCATTGGTAAGCCAATCTGTTATTGTAGGTTAGAAATTTCCTCTTTAAATATGCATCCAAAATATTCTTTCGATTAGTTTGAATATATTTTATTCATCAGGTGATCTCTCCTGGATCGTGGTACAACCTTCGCCACCAGCAGTACCAGCCCAACGCCTCCCATGGCGTACACGGGTACCTCCTTTCGACATTGGAGAATATATTGAATGCTTCTCGCACCGGTGTCCTTAAGGATCCCAAGGGAATAATCAAGTATAGAGAGGCTCAGCCCACCAGCCAAGTGGCGGTTACAGAAGAACATAAAAGCCAAGAGGATCTAGGCATCGTCCCTCACGCCGACAGCGTGGGGGAGCTGGCCGAGGAGCCGCCGGAGCCGAGCGCCGAACGCGCACCCGACAACACGGAGGTCACGGAAAAACCCAAACTCACACTGAAGAGGAAAATGAAAAATGTTTTCAAACACATATTTCATCACCAGAAAACAAAAAAAGCGGATGACAATAGAGAAGACGATGAGCGGACGGCGGAGAATAGTAAAGAAGTAGATAAAAGAGAAAATCAGATCGAGAATAATTCACAGCAGCTCGAGAACAATTCGGTCACGGAGTCGAACACGGCACAGAAGCGCGACTCGAAAATACCTAAACTTGAGGTCATACCCGAGCAGGCTTCGGAGCAGGAACTCGCCGACGGAAACAAACCTAATGTGAGCGAGAGTTTTACCAAAAAGAACCCCGAGGCGCAGCGCGAGTTGGCGTACAAAGCGAAGTCGGAGGAGCAGCTGGCGCAGAAGGCGATCGCGGAGCCGCTCCACGACGAGGAGCCCGCCGACGACGAGTACGCGGCGTCCACGGGCCAGTCCATGGTGCGCATGTCCATCAACATCCAGCTGAAGGACAAGGAGCAGAGGACGCGCTACGGGCTGGCGTGCGTGCCCGACGAGCTGCAGTGCCTCGAGGTGCTGTACGAGGACAGCTTCATCGGCGGCAGCTGCCTGCAGGTGAACCCCTCGAACCCGCACTCGCGCGACGTGCGCCACATCCGGATCCTGCACTGCGACTTCCCGTGCGAGGACAGCCTGATCTTCTGCGTGGTGACGAAGCACGTGGTGGGGTACGAGGACCAGTTCCTAAACGTGAAAGTGTTCATGCGGGACGAGGACGGGCGCGAATGCCGCATGGTGCTGGTGGGGCGCGACGTGGCGCAGGCGCTGCACTCGGCGCGCAGCGCGGGCTTCATCACGAGCGTGGCGCCGGTGGGCGTGGCGGCGGGCGCGCAGTTCCGCGCGCTGCAGGCCTACCTGCTGCTGCACCAGCCCGGCTTCTACGTGCCTGTCGAGAACTCCTACGGCTGGCACGTCAGGTAAGCGCGAGGCCACTCTGTTACTCTCCAATGTTAATTCAACACAATGCTTTTTGGTGAAGCCGCCAACACGCAACACTACACTATTACCGATTATTATGTTTTTTAACAAGACTCATAAATGCTAATAGAGTGCCTAGTTGACAACACTTATCAATTAGCTAATCATCATGAGTTCTTTGAGAGGTCTGCTTTTGCCAATGTCCATAGATTGTGAATCACTGAAATTCAGGTGTTTGTATAACTAATTGTTTCATGGTTGCCGCGGAGTGTTCACTCTTTTCTGTTATCTTTGTAGGTACTACGAGATCAACTTGCCGCAGTCGCGGGTGACGTCCATCAACTGCGACACGGGCCTGAGCCACGGGCCCATCCTGCTGGGCTACCTGGGCGTCTGCCACAGAAACGGGGTAGCGTGTCTTCGTTTTGTAACACCGGTTGACTGTTGGTTGGTTGATGCTCATGACTATGGTGCCCACAACGGTGGATAACCTAAACTCGACTAAGTACACAGGATTAATTCTGCCGGATCTATAAATAAATAAAAAAAAAGTGCGTCATGTATATACTAAATCTGTAGAGACATTTCATGTACATGAAATATATTTTCAAAATAACTATCAGGGGGTGATTAGTGATCGATACTGATGCCAAAAATGCAATCAGTAACATTTTTGTTTGTCTGTCTGTCTGTCTGCATACAGACAGTACAGTAGTTTTTGTTTCTATAAGGAACATATTCCTTATAGAAACAAAAACTACTCGACGGAATTTTACGAAACTTGGTATAATTATTCTTCATACTCCTGAGCAGGTTATAGTATATTTTTCATCACACTATAATCAATAGGAGCAGAGTAGTGAAGGGAAATGTTAGGAAAACGGGAGAAGTTACTCCATTTTTTAAGCTACCGTCACGTGTGCAGCCTTAATGGTTAAAGTTACATAGAAATCATGTATGACGTAAATAGTCTTTATAATATTAACCATAAACGCGGGTGACACCGCTGGCACAGCTAGTATATTTTATAATAAAGGTGTCCATAGTAGATCTGTAATGTCACGTACACAAGTCGGTAGTCTGACTTATAGGTACCTACTTGACTGATTCTACAGATAACGGTGGCCACTACCTATTTACATACATACCGCCTCGCCCGTAATCCACCTTTTTTAAGAGGTGGGATTGCACTAAATGAAGACATTTGTACTCGAGACATGAATGTTTATAAACGTATTTAAGTATGCCTATCCGTTCACATTTTATTTTTTTCTTTATTTGGGGAAACTCCTTCGAGCCGACACCGTCAGCCGTCTGCTTGGGGAAACAGAGGGCGATGTGTCGGATTCCAACCGACTAAAATCCTAATATGGCCTCCCGAGGCGCAGTTCTGGAGTTGCTGGTATCCCTATTGCCGGGACTATACGGCAGCTCCTCCGGAGGTGCGCGTGCCGCACTGCGCGGCTCACCTCGTGCGGCGTCGGTCGATGTTGTGCACCGCACGGTCGTCAGGCGTCGGATGCACAACACCGAGCACGTGTCTATCTGTTCACCTAGTATCTATAGTACAAGTATAAGCTTAGTTTAGAACTAGTGTGGACGGACTAAGCCTGTTTTAGGCCTGGGGCGATAAAGAGCTGTCCGAGGCCCCTAGTAGGGATACGACCAGTGTTTCCTGTTCGAGCAGTGTTCCACTGCTTGATTTAGGATGATAAGTACTTGGAGATAATATGAGGCCCCCCAGAACCTGAGGCCCGTGGCGGACCGCCCCTTGCGTCCCACTGGTTAGTCCGCCACTGAACTAGGTATACAATTCCACTTTATACGCAAGGGGTATTAATGAAACCTCGAGACGAGAACAGTCAGATTCATTCTTACTCGTTAATTTTGAAATCTATGTATGTATATATTTATGCTCTTAAGTTGCTTGTGAGGAGATATCGTGAGCGCTTATCTGTACTGTACAGCCTCGAAAGTAAGCTGCAGTCGCAGTCCTGGCCGTCACGCTTTAGATAAATGTATAATGGACTAATTTACTCCATATTTTCTCAAACTATTTATTTAATTAAATGATGTTACGATAAATAAATAAATAAATAAAATAAATTCTTTAGAATGACACACCAATTCCCTAGCCCCAAACTACGCTTATGCTTGTGCTATGGATACTAGGTGAACGGATAGACATACTTAAATACGATTATAAACATCCATGACTCGAGCACAAATGTCCATGTTCATCACACGAAACGTTTGCCCCTAGCAGGATTCGAACCCGCGATCCTTGGTTTCGTGGCCAGGGTCTCTAACCACTCGACCAACAGTCACTCGCTCATGAATGACATTATACATGAGTCACGATGAATCAGTAATGTTAAAAATAAAAATATTAATTAATTTTTAAATTATCTGTACCTATTGCATAATATTAATGGATCTTAATTGAATAAGTAATAATACATTAAATATGTTCAATTTTTTTTCAGACACCTGAAAATAATGAAGAAATGTAGCGGAGCTGATTGTAAATAATATAATATGTAATTTTAAAAAGTTCAGACTCTAATAGGCAATAACGCACCTCTATGCCCCTAGTAAACTTACTCGTATATATATTTGTATATAAGACATAAAATATATACAAGTATACCTACTTAAATACGTTTATATAAATCCATGACTAGCAATTAGGTACCTGCAAATGCCATCATGTTCTTAGATAATGTAAATCTTACCGATAGTACGTTTTGTAATATGTATAATGTTATCATAATATTGTGGAAAGTGTAAAGTAATGTAAGTATCGACATTTTAGTACAAGATAGTTACAATGATAAAACTGTTGTTTTATTTTTATCCTGGCATCTGCCAATTTGTAGACATATCTTATACACCTATAAAAATTACCACAACACAACTGAAAGTAAGTAATGTACTACTGCTAGGTACTGAAGATAAGTTGCAAGCGCTCCCCAATTTCATATTCTTATATATAAAAATTAATTGGTGTTCGTTAGTCTCGCTATATCGAGAACGGCTGGATCGATTTGGCTTCAAGGGAAGGTTTGTACGGTAAAAAAATATAGAAAAATTGGAAGGAAAATAATAAAAGAAAATCCGAAAACGGTGCGTTACGAAGTGCGCCGAGACAGTTAGTAAGACAATAAAGTTGGCATCTAAAGAGAAGATATCCTTTGTGCCTTTAGGTACTCCCGCTCTCTTTTTCCTTCATGCTATCGGAATCTTCAACAAAACTTCTATAGAGCCCGCAATGGGTGAATGTCATCCTTTGTCTTGCTAGCACTAGCCGTGACCGCTTATCATCAGGAAGTCAGAAACCAACCCTCTTGGAACAAAAAATAAAATAAAACGAAAAATTTTAAACTACCTCACATAAAAAAATTCAATATTTATTTATATACATAAATCGTTTAAAATAATAATTATTTATTTAGACACCACATAGATAATAGATCCATATGTTATAGTTACATTGTTTATATATCTACAACAGAGGTTAGTTCCTCAAAAGGCTGACGTCAAACTGTAACGTATTTTGGAAATCACACTGATAGGGATCCCTGCCGAGGTCGGGCGAGACACACTGACACAACATGTTATCATTCACCAGCCCACGTAGGCTTGCGCGCTCCCGCAGGATCCAGTTGTCAGCGGCATTGAATCGCACCATTCCGCTATCGGTCACTATTCGATACCGATTAGCTACGTTTTCGCAGACTGATACAATATCAATAGCATCATTATTTACCTGGATTGTATTGTTGGCATCCTATGTAATTGTTACATTGTTAATAAAGGCTATTACACTCGTGCTTCGTCCTCGAGATTAGTATATTTACCACCTATCTAAATATTATGATTAAAATATGAACACTATGTAATAACGCGTAAGTGTTTCCACGTCAGTACTAAGTAAAAAAACAAATTATTGAATTATCATTTCCGGTAAAATAAAATGATAATTATTAGGCTTATTTCCGGGAAATAAAAGTAGACATTTTGACTTTTCCGATACACGTTTTCCGCTTACCCCAGCTCGTCGGTTATTGGTGCGATTTGCGTCACAATGAATTACCTACAGAATTTATTATCTATTGGAGCTATATCCTCGTGTGAACCCTTTGTTGGCTAATTTGTCGCGTCCGTTAGGTTTGGGTACGAGAATAATCGTACCCAAACCGAACGGAAAAAATAGATTTATTTTAAATTTAAAGAAATTAAACGAATATATAGATGTCCAACATTTTAAATTACAACATTTAAGTCTAAAAACTGTTATCAAGGCAACTATTCTGTTGAGTGAAGCGATGGCTGACACATACGTCATGCTTGGGAACAGGTGCCGCCTTTGGAGACTGGTCTGCTCTGGTCGGGTCATATTTTTATTTTTTCTTAGTAATTATAAATTTTTATTATCTTATTTCACACCAGGCCCACTTTGAAACATGGTTCAAAGTTAAATATGATTCTTATAACTTTGTTAATACTGTTGTTGAAAAAAGTAACTACCGAGTTTCTTGCCGGATTCTTCTCGGTAGATGCAACATTCCGAACCGGTGGTAGAATCATATCTCTTTCAACTGTTTTTGACGATTTATAAGTGTTTCTTTGAAACCTATATAAATAAAGAATATTTTGACTTTGACTTTGACTTACAATTGACCTCAAAGTTGACTACTTTATGATAATAAAAATTCACCCTGACTTACGGAAAGACCTAACATTCACTTTGGCAGATGCAAATAACGCAAATATAAATATATATATATGAATTTAATGTGTAAGACATTAAATTGATAATTTTGTTATACCTTTGGGATTTGTACGGTCCCCTTTATTTTTACAAAAATAATGAAACCTGTTGTAAACTTATTTCGCTCTTGTGGTTTTATACCTTGATGACTTGTATCTAACGGATTCTTACTATACCTACAAGTAGTTTACATAAATAATATCAACATCACGCCCATAATCCCCGAAGGGGTAGGCAGAGTCAAAGGGGCAGCATGCCCCTTCAACCACATTCAGCCAAAAATATAGCCGGGCTGGGTTAAATAGAAAATTGTGAAAAAGCAGTGACAAGCGGCTAACCTGTCGCCTACACAATCACACACCCAAAACCCGATATACTATTAATCGCCATTTAGGACATGCTAGGCAACACAGTTGGCACATTCTTTTTTTTTTGTTCCAGATCACCATGGGCCAAGTCCCAGACCCACATAGGACTCATTTGGCATTACAGAAATAGATTTGTTTGCAAACAGGCTTTATAATAAATATCCTATATATGTATAATGGCGTGACAAGTGGTTAGCTCGTCGCCTACACAATCACATACCCAAAACCCCATATACTATTAGTCGCTTTTTACAACATGCTAGGCAAGAACCACAGTTGGCAAATTATTTTTATGTCCCAAAGCAACACGGGACAATCCTTGTAAGTTACAAAAAAAATTGTTTCTCTGAACTATAGTAAAACGTGTATCGGAAAAGTCAAAATGTCTACTTTTAATTTACCGGAAATAAGCCTAATAATTATCATTTCATTTTAAAATTATAATTTTAACCGGAAATGAAACAAGAAGAACCGGAAATGAAGTGGAAACACTTACCTACACGTTACTACATAGTGTTCATATTTTAATCATGATATTTAGATAGGTGGTAATTTTAGTATGCTAATCTCTTGGGACGAAGCACTTCGTATAATTGTGTGTGAACTTCACGTACAAGTAAGTTCGTTTAATTATCGATTTTTTATTATATTATTGTTGATAGTATTTAACTTTATGAAGGTCAATTTACAATATTTTTTGTGAAACACCTAGAGTCGTTTACCATAAGATGAGCCGTATCTATTCCTTTTGTTACAATCCTGATAAAGAGATCTTACACAAAGAACTTATTATAAAAAAGATAGATTACTTATCCTCTAGTTTAAGAGCTTAGTATAGGTATTTTTTAACTCGCATTTAGGTGCTGCATTCGATTTCATGACATTGACTTACTGTGAATTATTTGAGACCTGGTTTGTTATTAATCATGTCCATTTTTCTCGTTTCCTCGTGATGGAATATTTGTTTAAATTCCCTCGTTCAGAGGAGAAATGCTATAACTTTTCGCTCAGTGCCTGTCCACTGACTGATTTGATAGAACTAAACCTTAATAGATATCCCTAAAATGTGTTCACGGGACACATGTCTTTGACACCGTACCTATATCTTAGCAGGATAGTAATCTATATCTACATGTTGACGATGAATTCATAAGTGTCGATATATTTTCTGACACCAATGCTATAGGCCACCAGTGCTGACCCGTTTCGTTCCGCAATAAATCGAGCATATAGGTGGGTGACACCGACAGACGCAACTAACTCTAGGTATAAACTTCAATGCTTCTTATCAGCATTCGTGTGTTGTTATTCTAAATTAGAACGCATGTTGGCAAAGTGTGAAGTTTCCTTGTTAGTATTTCGTAGATCGATCGATACTATGTCTCGTAGCGGAACTATGCGAGGAGCGAAATAGGAACTATCCTACGAATTGTTAACTATTACCAGTCGCATACATTTCCCGTATAAAACGAATTCTGCTCGGAAACTAGTTTGTTAAGCGAAGAGCTGCTCAGAAGTAAAATTTTAATTTATGCAGATACTGTAGTACAACGTTGATTCACTGGTTCACTGATCTTTACATCGGAGTGGAGACGTTCAAGCAAACATTTGATCAGTAAACAAATAATATAATCTAACTTTAATTTGTAGTTAAATATAACGTAATTAAAGTACTTATATCCGGGTTAGCGCACGTTGGAAATACCATAATTTATTTGTTTGCAGAAAGAATATTCGAGTGTCGTGGAATAATAATTATAATACGCACAAACTATACAATTTGACATAAGACTTCATGCGTAGTGTCCAACCACCATCATGTTTTAGGAATCTCCATCATGTTGAGCTACTTTTGTTGATGAGCGTTTTTTGCATTAACGGGCATTTGTTTTTTTAACGACGGTTCAAAGAATGGTATCTGGTATTTATTTTTATACTTTATTACAATGACCCAAAATGTCCTAGGAATGGGGTTGGAGAACAAAGCTTGTTTGTACAGCAGAATTACAGGAACAAGGATCAACGATTACTGAAATGCCTACGCTCCCAGGAATTGTATCCAGATTGTCCTCTGTTTGTTTTCTCAACATTTTATTTTTTTTGGATTTAAAATGATTCACCTAAAGTTACATTTTAAATACGCTTGTCATTGTCTGCAAAAATGCATAATTGTAACACAATCGACAATAGGGCAACGAAACCATTAGAGAACAAACCTTAACGTGTTTGTGAGCACTAATAGTTTATTTAAAATCCTGATTGATAAACAAAAGCACTGAGCGCATTTGTTTACAATGGTATTCGTTAGCATTTATAACTAAAATGTTCAACCTTTACGTACGTTCGGCAGATAAAACTGCTTATTAAATCTGGTGGATTAAAACAAATCGAGTTTTAAAAGGCATATTGATATTCATTTCATTTGATTTGTCAAAAAAAAAAACATTATTAAATTGAATAACAAAACTCGAGAAGTATTATTATCGATATACTAACATAAATTCAATTGCAGATAAGGAGTTAGGTAAATTATTTTTTCGTAGGTATTTGCAAATTAATTTGATTTTATTCAGAATTACGTACATGAAAACGACTTACTGTTATAGATTTGGGTTGTACATATTTACTTATTGTCATTTTAAATATTAGGTTGAAGAAGAAGTTGGAAGAAGGTCAGGTAAAGTGTTCTGCTAAAGATTAATAACTAGTGTTCTAATCTAATTATGATCTTAGACTCGGGGATATTAGTAGTAGGTAATGGTTAGATACGGCAGCCTGTTATTACATCAGACTGCCGTGCGTAGGTATGACGTTATTTTTTTATTTTATTGTATCAATAACTAACATAGTATTTTTTTTATCTGTTGGCACACAAACGCGATATGTGATATAACTACTTGATTCAATTTTATTTTAGTACATTAGTTAGAGTACCAACAATATTGCTTACGTATTTTTTCTTTTGTTCAACAAACCAAAAATGACGTAAATACAGCGCGTTAAAGTTCTGCGTGACGTCACTTGCTCTGTAAAATTTTAGGAACAAGTGGTGGGGCGCTATAGCCCCACTCCAGGTCTTTGAAGAGCTGTATCTTTGTAATTTTTACAGTATTAGATAGAGTAAAAAATACGTATTCAACGTTTTTTGATAATCTAACTTACGGACAAAAAAATATTTGAGTTAAGTGGCCAATTGTGATGAAGGTAATAGGACGTTGGGGTAAGTGAATGACACCCGACCGTCGCTATACCTACACCACAAGTTTGTGCCAACATTATCAAATACTAATACTAATACATATTACTAATAGCTATTCCTATTTCGTTAAGTGATTTTGTAGTGGCTATAATAATCATTGTGATGATAACTCAAGGTCATTAACCCCAGAATAGTAATAATGGAAACTAAGAAAACTATTTAAGATTTCCTCATCGTGTTCATATTGCATTCTGAGGAGGGATAACGTTCATAGAACGTCGAATAAGCATTGGCATATATGGAGTTACCCCGATATAGGTGACACTAGCCACAGAAAGTAGGACATGTATTAAAAGTATACGAGAGGAACTGCTGCACGCCTCATCATTTGTATAGAATGTTGGCCCCGGTCAATATATTTACTCAACATCTGATTGTCCTGCTCAGCAAGATGTTTCTTTTTCTACCTCTTATTTTTCAGGGCTCACACAAAGTGACTCATAAAGAATTTACCAACTGTTTTCTTCGCCTAGCATGTCGTCAAAGGCGACTGTTTAGCAGATGTTGGGTTTGTTTTCACGATTTTCTATTTAACCCAATTTAATTTTATTATATGTGGTTTAAGGACCCTGATGTTCCTGGACTTTGCTTACCACTTCGCTGATGGCGAAGTATGTTTGATTGTAAGTAGATATGTAACTAAACAATCTTCTCTATCGGATGGGTAACCGGACCGTCAAGTAACTCGTAGAAGGTCAACTTATAATGATTGTGTTCAAAATTTATTAAAATGTCTATCTACGGATCACCAAGCTCACCACAACTGTAATATCGGGATAAAGTACGACAGAAATTCCAAGAGAAAAATAACAATCCAACGTACCAGTGTGTACCACACAATATATAAATATTGTTTTAATTTGAGCGAGACAGAAGGCAGTCTTGAATTTACATATTGAAATATTGATTACTAGCTGTGCCAGCGGTGTCACCCGCGTTTATGGTTATTATTATAAAGACTATTTCCGTCATACATGATTTCTATGTAACTTTAACCATTAAGGCTGCACACGCGAGGGAAGCTTAAAAAATGGAGTATCTTCTCCCGTTTTCCTAACATTTCCCTTCACTACTCTGCTCCTATTGATTGTAGCGTGATGAAAAGTATACTATAACCTGTCCAGGAGTATGAAGAATAATTGTACCGAGTTTCGTTAAAATCCGTTGAGTAGTTTTTGTTTCTATAAGGAACAGACAGACAGACAGAAGAGACAGACAGACAGACAAAAATTATACTGATTGCATTTTTGGCATCAGTATCGATCACTAATCACCCCCTGATAGTTATTTTGAAAATATATTTCATGTACAGAATTGACCTCTCTACAGATTTATTATAAGTATACTTAGATTAAATGATTTAGTTAAATTTTACATGCTTACTTAATTTTTATCAGAGAGATTGGGTGCGCCAACAAACGGATCAGATGTGCATAAAAAAGTCTCGAGACAGAACTCTACTGATCACACTAAATATGAAATAAAAATCGCATTAATCTTAGACGTGTCCTTGCATATTTATTCAAAAATGTACTTAATAACGAATTGTACTGAGTTATTTTATTGACATATATATATGTGACATATTTTTTTGTGTGCCCACTGTGCAATATTTTGAAACACAACGGACAGTGTCCCGATGTCATTAAATTATAATTACTAAATGCATTGTCTAAATGGGTCACTAATAAATTGCATAAAAAAAAAAAAAGTTCCTATAACTACGGAGACTGATGTTCAGCCTACTGTGCGTCACAGCTGGTTCGCAGTGTTACCGGTATAAATACCGTGAAGAAGCATCGTTTGTATATTCGCTGCAGCATGGAGTGCGGATTCGGAGCTGCGTGCGCCGGCGCTGGCGCATCGGGCGCGGCGGTGGCGGCGGCGCTCCAGTACTTCGCGGTCGCGCAGTGTTTCGTCAACGAGTCCTGGCCCAGGCAGGCTGATTTGTCCAGTGAGTACTAACCTTAGAAAAAAGGTTCTTTATTACCTACACATTATTTTTAAAAGAAGTACAACGTTATTCGGGATTAACATTGGCTATGGCTGAATGCAGTTAATAATAAGTAGTGCCTATTACTCTGAAATCTCAGAACGTGGGACAAAGGAGACTTAGTTTTCATTGATATTTTTTAAAAATTACACGATTGTGAACGTGTCGGATCCAATTGTAATGTTATGGTGCAAATTTGTTTCATCGGTTTTTCGCATGCTCTTATAAATAATACGCTTCTCATACGTAACGTAAATTAAATTGTTTGTGATATTTATAGTAATGAACAGTTTAAGAACAAATTTGTAGTATTTTATAGATTTCGTTAATATTTGAGAATGTTACAATTATTTATTAAATATTTAAATTCTTATTTTATTCTATATTTCTGCCATATTCAATGTGGATTATTAGAGTCCCATGTTGTTCTGGGATTTAAAAAGAATGTGCTAACTGTGTTGCTTGCCTAGCTTATCGTAAAAGGCGACTTAGGGTACCTGTATTGGGTTTGTTACTACTTTTTCACAGTTTTCCATATAACCTAGCCAAGCTTTATTTTTTGGCTGAATGAGGTTCACGGGGCCAGCTGCCCGTTTGATAATGTAACATTTGTAACAATTGTAACATATGCAATATGCATAACTAGTTTTTAGCTGAAAATAGTTTTTGGAGTTTATGCTCTCTCTCTTATTGAAAAACTAACTTACTAACTAAATTTCACCACTTTTCCAATTTTCCACTTCCCTAGCGGGGTAGGCAGAGAGAACTGAACGCCGCGCGCCATATGCCACTTATTGAACTAGCGAATAATTCATCCGTCTTAGGAAAAAGAATAGGTTGCCACTCTACTAATCAGAGTAATTCAGATCCAAAAACTATAAGGTATTGTACAAACATTTGCTCCCAGTCCCGAACTTCTCTTCGGCAGATGTTGATTCTTGTTTAGCATTGTAAAAGGGGACTAATGGTATATTGGTTTGAGGTTATGTAAGCGACGAGCTCGCGGAGCAGCTGAGTTTTGCTGTGTCTAGTGTAGGTATTTATCGCTCCTTGGACTCTGTTTTCCCCTTCGGGGATTGTGGGCGTAATGTTGTTTGTGAAAACAATTATAATTATAACACAAGTGCACTAACTAGCCAGCTCTCAGTACCTTCACGGGAACAATCTTGTTTTAATAAGTTGATAAAAAATTGACAATTGTCGGCCAATCAACTTGATATTCTTATTGGGTCTTCATGCGACGTAATGCCGTTGACCTTTGTAAGAGACTACCTACTTTATTTCCTTGAATCCACTTAGTACGCGCGTTCGAATGTCTTTTCATCTTTAAGATAAGTCAGGTAAGCGCTGGTGCCGCCGAACATAACATAAATATCTACTCATACATGTAAATGGAATGCTCTTTTCCCGCGGCACTCATGGGTATGCATTGAACTATTATTACTAGCGTATGGAACCGACGCAGCGAACAAGTTTTTTGCGCCGTGCGTTGTTGCCGATCGGCAACGACTCGTTTAGTCACTCGCCTACGTTCACGCGTAAGCGCCGTGAAATTCACGGCGAGAAAAATGTACTCTATCAGCGATCTAGCGCTGCGTGTTTTAATAGCTTACGACAATTGTTTGTTTTAGCGCTGCAAATGCTGAAACACGCTCAGTCTATGCTTCGTGATAATATTTTTGTTTGACATAGCTTCTCTATACGTAGTAATAATAGCTCAATGTAGGTATGTAAAACCATATATGCCAAATAAAAAGCTTTACAGTCACATTCACACGAATAAATCAATCGTTTTATGAAAGGAGCAGCTATTGATACAGATAGCAATTGTCAGAGATAGCGAGAAGGTCGTAAAATGTATATGTTAACTGTAGTCCCAGTCTAGCATGTCGTGGAAGGTGACTAAATGATACACATTTAGTCAGTATTTATCGTCCCTAGGGAACCAGGAATGGTTTGTGATTGTGTAGCGACGAGCTAGCCAATTGGCACTTCTTTTACATTTCTTAAACTAGCACAACCCAGTTTTATTATTTGATTAAAAATGGTTAAACGGTTTGTCACCAAGCAAAATTTTTCGCGATGTCTTTAATAGCATGTGTTTTTGTCTCTCTTTTCTTCCATGTGCACTAATATTGTAATAGGATTGATTTGTATTTTTGTATGTTTGTAACGAATAAGCTGAAATACTACTGGACCAATTTTAAATTTCTTTCACTTTTAGAATGCTACATTCTCACTGAGTAACATAGGTTATATTTTTATCAATATGTTTAGTAAGTATGTATAAACAGAGACGCGGGTAATTATTTCCAGATGGTTCTCAATTCGACTTCATCGTGGTGGGCGGCGGCGCGGCGGGCTCCGTGATGGCGGCGCGCCTGGCCGAGCTGGAGGGCTTCTCGGTGCTGCTGCTGGAGGCGGGCGGGGACCCGCCGCGGGAGAGCGTCGTGAGTATCACCTATTACGGTGACGGTTTTTGGCCTAGCAGGCCTGGTATTGGCTGGGCATACGCTGATGTGTAGTGGTGACTCGCAAAGCGTTCCAGCCAATATAAAAGCGTGAATGTTAAACCCCAGGTTTTAGTCGCTATAACCCGCCCACACCACCTTGAGCGGAGCAGGGTCCTTTTACCATCTCAAGGTCTCCGTAAGCCCGAAACACCCTGCTGACTTCTCTTTCGATTTCAGAAGGACGGTGCGTAAGGTATTTTTGCCTTGGGTCAAAAAAGGTATCACCCATTAAGAACCGTTAGTCCTCCCTTAATGAGTATTTGATTGCAATGCTAGAGCTAGGAAATACGAGAGGGGGCAGATTCGCCACTTTTTAGTTACGCTACTGCCAGTCACGCCCATAATCCTCGAAGGGGTAGGTAGATTCAAAGGGGCAGTAAGCCCCCTTAACCACATCCAGCCAAAAATAAAACCGGGCTAGTTCAGATGGAAAATTGTGAAAAAGTAGTGACAAGTAGCTAACCTGTCGCCTACACAATCACAACCCAAAACCCGATATACCATTAGCGCCTTTTGCGACATGCTTGGCAAGAACCAAAGTTGGCACATTATTTTTAAGTCCCAGACCAACATGGGACGAGATATAAAGAATCTATATAAAAAATATAATATACATATTAGAAGTTATAAGCGTTTTGTATTGCCTCGTTGTCCGTTACACGCAATGCATATCTACATATTGTTTTATTTAGTGGCGTTGAGTCCTTCTTTGTTTTCATCTTTTCATCCATTTATGAATTTAAGTACACACCTGCTTACATCCGCAATCCTCAATGAGTGGCAGAGTCCAAGCTACAGCATGATATAGTCAAAATAAAACTAATTCGGGTATAGTTAAAAATTGTGAAAAAGTAGCGACAGGTGGCTAGCTAGTCTACATAATCGTAAACATATTTATAGGTATATTTTTTATTACCTACCATAATAAACAATATACTCTAACCAACCTAAACTTCACGCCACTTCCCTAGCGGGGTAGGCAGAGAATCGAACGCCATATGGCACGATCCTTACACACCTCACTCGCCTCTTCAACATTTATGATCCTTTTCATACATATAAACAATATGCTCGTTTAAAAATATATGCGATAGGTCTACGCCTTAAGTTGCAACATGTTGCAACATTGTACTCTTAAGCAATATGTTGCGTATGTGCTTTAATAGGCGCTTTTTTCTTCACTAAATTGCTCAATATTTTAATGACGAGCTATTCTGGGATAACCATATTTCTGAAAATAAGTGTATTTTGAATAAGATGAAGCTATTTTAATTATTTACAGATTCTTCTTCTTAAATTTGATTGATTGAATTAGTTGTTTTGTCAAATTCCATCCCATAACCCATTTTAAAAGAATGTGCCAATTTCAATGCATAGCATGTCGTAAAAGACGACTACTTAATGGTGTGTTGGGGTATGGTATGAGTGCGGATTTGAAGCCGCACCATTCTGGTATGTGGCCCGGGTCTTTACTATTGAGCTACTATCGTAGTATGTACCTACATACATACAGTTGCGGTTGTTAAGAAAGTATATGGTACTACAGTATGGTGTAAGTGTTGTCATCAATATTTTACAGATACCTGGCTTCCGTGACGTGCTCAAAGGCAGTGAATACGATTGGAAATTTACTTCCGCCAATGATAGCCACTCCAGTCAGGCTCTGATAGGTGGCAAGCAAAAACACCCCCGCGGGAAGATGCTGGGGGGTACCGGCTCAATAAATGACATGGTGTACTCTCGGGGGTTCCCCGCTGACTATGAAGAGTGGGCCGAAACCCTTGGTGAGAATTGGAATTGGTCTACCGTCCTGGATTACTTCAAAAAGACACAGTACCTCACAGACGAACGGATCATCAACGATCCAGATCTAATGGCCTATCACAGCCGCACGGGCGAGATGGAAGTCACCGGCCTCAATGAATCCACTTATACCACAGACAAATTCTTGGAAGCGTTTAAAGAAATAGGATTTGACGTTGTCCGTGATATGACTAATCCGACAAAGCTTGGCGCTGGCCGCTTCTCCCACACGATCAGGCGTGGCCATCGAGAGAGTTCCGCTACGGCGTTGCTGAACAAAGCGGATGGTGATCTCTTTGTCCTCAAAAACACTTTAGTTACGAAAATACTCATTGATGATCAGGATGGGGCATACGGTGTAGACGTCTTATTAAACGGTCAGCACTTCCAATTCTTTTCGCAGTGTGAAGTCATAATATCGGCGGGTACGTTTAACACTCCAAAGCTACTAATGTTATCGGGAATAGGACCCAAGCAGCATTTAAAAGATTTAGGAATACCAGTGGTACGAGATTTGCCAGTTGGTGAAAATTTACATGATCATACTATGATTTTGACCTACATAGTGGCGGAAAGCGGAACTTGTGTTGCGGACAGTAACGAGCAATACATGGGTGTCATCAAGTACTTGTACGACAGGACCGGCCCTTTGTCTAAGACTAACTCGATGGGAGCGCTCTTATCTTTGAACCGTACAACTTCAACAACTCCAGATTTCGGTTTTTATCCAACCTGTATTCCTAAAGACGTGCCATTCTACGAAGGATGTACATATGTTTTGGGCTTTAACGAAGCGATTTGTTCAAAATTGGGATCATCGAATAAACAGCTTGAATTAATTACTATCGCTGTAGTTCTCCTGAAGCCTAAATCTAGGGGCAGAGTCAGGTTAAGTTCTACTAATCCGTTAGACGAACCTTTGATATACGCCGGAACCTTCAGTAATGAAGATGACTTGGCCGGATTTCCTGAGGCAATGGAGATTGCCTATAGCGTTGCTAATACGACCTACTTCAGGGGGAAGGGAGCTCATCGTGTAGAATTGAACCTGAAAGAGTGTGAGGGTCTTTCGGAGAATGATGCATTGAGGTGCCAGGCTAAATCGATGGGGATGTCAGCGTGGCACGCGGTGGGCACGGCGGCGATGGGCAGCGTGGTGGACTCCCGGCTGAGGGTCAAGGGCTTCAAGGGTCTTCGCGTAGTGGACGCCAGTGTGATGCCTAAGATAGTCCGTGGAAACACATTCGCCCCCGTTGTTATGATGGCGGAACAGGCAGCTGAATTTATTAAGAAGGAAAATGAGGTAAAAATACTCGCCCGACAGTGACCAAATGAATGATCTCATCTGAGCCTGTTCTTAAAATTGGCCATAAGAATTGTGTAATACGTTTCTAGTAATAAGATAATATTATCATGGTATTTTTATATACAACATAATGTTAAACATTGTTTAGTTCTGACATCTCCCAGTCCAGTAACATTACTTTAAAAAATGCATGTACTTAATATTGATGCAGTAATCTTACGTAGTTCTTGGGTTAATTTAAATGCAATGACAGTTTATTTCAGTCTTAGTTTAGAAATGTTCTGAAAATCGTGTCATTTCTAGATTTACTTTTGTGTCTATTCCATGTACCTAGTTTAAGTAAAAAAAAAAGAAAATTAATTATACATATTTTTTTTTTGTTTACCTTTGTCTTAGATAGTTCTTCCATTTTTTTATAGGAGTCGAAAGGATAAAGGTTTATGTATTTGTAGTATGAATGAATGGTTATAATAGTTATTGTAATGAGATAAAATCTCATGGTTAAGTTTTCGCTAAAGATCTCCACCACACCACTATTAGTATGCCCTGGTTAGTGGGACCGGGCCAAAGGCAAGAGGTGGGCCGCGAGCCCGCGACTGCTCGAGTTAGGTTAGGCCGTTTTTGTAATCATATTATGTCATCTCCCACAGTCATTGATTGTATGATTTGGTTTAGAACATTAAAAAAAAAGTGTATATTACTCATGTATATTTTTGACGCTGAAAAGAATAACTACCGAGTTTCTTGCCGGTTTCTTCTCGGTAGAATCAGCATTCTGAACCGGTGGTAGATTCACATTGCTCTAAAGATTTTGTAAAATTGACGATTTATAAGTGCTTTTTTTAAGGCCTACATGAATAAAGACATTTTGAATTTGAAATTTGAATTAGGGACGAATCAGTCGCGTCACCGGCCGCGGCTCTGTCTGCAGTCAGACGAGGAATGCCGAGGAAGAGGAGGAGCTGAGTGTTTCGTTGCTCGCCTCCCTATCTTTGGCAAGGCCCCTCCCGAAGAGACACTTTCCGCGTGTCTCTCTGATTTAGCAGAGGACACAGCGGGAGAGTTGGCCTACGACGCCGGTCATGATGTACGGCGTCTGATTCCTGGGCAGAGGAGACGAGACGTGCTGGATGTCCTAGCACGTCTCTCTTGGTGGGTCCAGCGGGTCAGTGTCGTAGGGCTCTGACTCGCGCTTAACGGACCTACCCGACCGGGGAGACGACTGTATGCATCCGGACGTCTCCACCTTTTGCGCGCCTGATAGCGGGCTGACGCTAAGGCCTAGCGGAGCATTCCTTAGGGCCACCCAAACTTTAGTCGGCGTGGAGGATCCCGGAGTTTTAGTGTTACCATCTTGGCCGGAGAGGGGGTCTCCTGATGCAGAGGTCCCTGGGAATCCCCCATAACCATTTGAGTAATAAATATCAGTGTAGAAAATTACGGAGTAATGTCTGGGGGCCCTGGGACTAGAGTTGCTAGGCCAGGGTGCTATCGTCGGGTAGGCTGCGCCCGGGCAGGCGTCGCGTTGCGCGCGTTTGCGTCACCGACCACAAGACGTGGTTACGCAACCCCGTAACCGCATACTTTCTCCCGGTCCGTTTGCGACGTACGCCAACCAATAAGACCCCTAGATAGATTACCGTACATGGCTACTGAATTTTACAAACATAGGTATGTACCTACATCACGCTCACAATTCCCTAAGGGGTAGGCAATGTCCAATGGGCATTTAACACCCTGATATAGCTAAAAATAAATTGTAAAAAAGTAGTGACAAGTGGCTAGCTCGTCGCCTACATAACCACGAACTCAATAGGCTCGTTGGTCGAGTGTTCAGAGACCCTGGAGTCTGGACACGAAACCGAGGGTCGGGGGTCGAATCCCGCTAAGGGAAAATGTTGTCATGAACATGGACATTTGTACTCGAGTCATGGATGTTTATAAACGTATTTAAGTATGTCTATCTTACTTAGTAGCTATAGCACAAGCATAAGCTTAGTTTTGAACTAGGGAATTTGTGTGTCAGTCTGGAGAATTTATTTAATTATATCTACATCTAAATTGATCAAAAGGTGAAGGTGAATAACCAGTAGGTACACAAAGTCGCGATTACGATATGCTAGGCAAGAAAACTTAGTACATTCTATATAAGTCCCAGACCAACATGGGACTGGATTTAGCCGAGGACAATACGTATATCGAATGCATTACAGTTGGAGTATGTATCTGATTGTAACGCAGATGAAATATCAACTATTCAGCCAGGTCTGATTACCGACCGGTTTAAGGCATTGCCTGATCTAGATAATCGTTACCAACAACCGTCTTGTTTGGGTAACTTTTTGGGTTTTACTGCATTGACAGAGAATCTCTGGTATGTTTCTGGAAACTTAATATCTTTGGCATTTATACAGTCTTCATATTTATATATTATAGCAGCGCCCCGCGTTTTTTCCCGCGTAGTTCCCGTTTCCTTAGGAATACGGGGATAAAACATAGCCTATGTAATTGCTGATAAAATAGCTTTACATTGGTGAAATAATTATTAAAATCGGTCCAGTAGTTTCGGAGCCTATTCAATACAAACAAACTAACAATCAAATCTTTCCTCTTTATCGATAGAAAGGTTAAAAATGTATATTATGCGGATTAGTTTATAGTAATGTACCTAATTCTGTCAGATATGTCAGACTCCATTGGACGACTACCTACTGTTTTTAATCTCCCAATTACTGGGTGGGTGACTCTGTCTCAGTATAAAAATTGTATTAAGTTGACTCGTGGCTAAGATCGCAAGTGCCAGAGTAGGCGAATGACGTTATGCATTTTGATAATTAGTTAATTAAATTGTCAAGGAGTGAGGCGTCCGGCATCCGTGTCGCGGCTATCAGTGCATGCAAATCAATGCGGTAGCGAGGCGAGTGCATATTACTTACATAATACTAATAATTAATATTATATACGCACAGTAATTAGCGCTTCTGGCGCAAGCGCAACGCGTGACATAGGCACAATGATGTCGCATACTAAGGGGTACCTACATTGAAAGTTTAAGTATATTTCTAGGATAGTCTGGGACTCGGAAAAGAATTTCCCACAGTGTTCCTCGCCAAGCATGTCGCAAGAGCGACTAATTGAGTATAGGGTTTTTGATTTATAATTAAATAGGCGACGATCTAGCCACTTGTCATTTCTTTTTTACAATTCTGCATGTAACGCAACTGAATATTATATTATATTTGGCTGAATGTGGTTTTGAACCAATAACTACCACATGAGTTGTCACACATCGCATAACGACACGCATACTTACCCGTTGAGCTTATATAACTCCGATAATTATAAGTTAAACTAATATAAATTCTTCCAATGTTATAGCTCCTTGGAGCCTGCCCACTCCATTAGATTACATGCGTCCACTAAGTAAACGATATACTTATTTGCTAATAGTGGAAACATTAAATAACTAAACTTCATGCCACCTCCCTAACGGGGTAGGCAGAGAACCGAATGCCATATGGCACGATCCTTACACACCTCACTTGCTTCTTCAACATCCATGATCCTTTTCATACAAGATCTACTGTTCTTATGGCTTCTAATATCACCTTCTGTTAACACACAACCAATCTGGTCGTAGGTGAGCGTGGGCCTCCGGCGGCTCCTACATCCTTCCACTTTCGCGTTATATATCTGTTCAGCCAATCTTTCGTCATCCATTCTTTCCACATGACCGAACCACCGGAGCACGCTTCTTCTTACCTTGACTCCGACGTTGTCTTTTAGACTAATAACAATGTAAGAAAGAGAGTCGCGACTCTCTTTCTTACAATGTCGTTTCGAACGCAGACTATGAGCGATACATCGCAGATTTTACGCAGGGCATGCTTCTCGATTTATTTTACTTTCATGCTCTTTCTGCCAAACCCAACTCTCGCTTCCATATGTTAGTGTAGGAATCAGCACCGCATTGTGTATAGCGAGCTGAGCCTTCTGGCTTAAAACTTCATGCCACTTTACTGCCTAGAAAATGTCCTAACGCTCCATTCACCCTATTCCCTGCATTCACTCTTCTTTTTATATCAGCGGAGTACCTTCCATCTCTACTAAATGCACATCCTAGATATACAATTTCATTCACCTGTTCCAGCACTACATCATCAACCGTTATTCTTGTTTCCTCTCTGGTTTCTTCTCTTTCAAATGCCATAATCTTTATTTTCTTCGCACTCAATTGTAGGCCTTTTTACAATAATCTTACAATAACTAGTTGTTGCAGATCTGATGCTGACTCTGCTAAAGTAGAAACATTAAATTATTATAAACTAGTTGTGCCAGCGGTGTCACCCGCGTTTATGGTTAATATTATATAGACTATTTCCGTCATACATGATTTCTATGTAACTTTAACCATTAAGGCTGCACACGCGACGGAAGCTTAAAAAATGGAGTAACTTCTCCCGTTTACCCAACATTTACCTTCACTACTATGCTCCTATTGATTGTAGCGTGATGAAAAGTATACTATAACCTGCCCAGGAGTATGAAGAATAATTGTACCAAGTTTCGTTAAAATCCGTCGAGTAGTTTTTGTTTCTATAAGGAACATACAGACAGACAGACAGACAGACAGACAGACAGATAGACAGACAGACAGACAGACAGACAGACAGACAAAAATTTTACTGATTGCATTTTTGGCATCAATATCGATCACTAATCACCCCCTGATAGTTATTTTGAAAATATATTTCATGTACAGAATTGAACTACAGATTTATTATAAGTATAGAAGATATCGAGTCAGTCCATTAAATCAAATCATTCCATTCTACCCTATTGCCTGGCACATTTTTGGCAGATTCCAACACCAGAGTATCGTCAAGTCAATAGCGCGACGTACAAGGGGTGAAATGTTTCGGTTCATCTCGCATGCTAATCAGTCGTCTTGCCTGTCTGATTGCACGCGCCACAAGTAGGCCGAGGCGTCGACGCAATCTTTCAATTGGTATACAGGGCTCGTACAGCACATGCAATAGCTGATCAGTTGTCATCCGGATAGGATGACGGCTGTTGCATGCGGTAGTATAGTATCGACAGGCAGAGGTTCACAACGTTAAAGGCTAACAAGGCCTAGGGTATTTAAATAGTTGTCATGGGCCAGTAAGGATATGCGGAAACAAAAACGAGGGCTGCTACTAAAAACCCCACGCTGATTGGAGTTGGTATAGCTTTATATTTCATATTAGTTTAACTTATAATTATCGGAGTTATGTAAGCTCAACGGGTAAGTATGCGTGTCGTTATGCGATGTGTGACAACTCATGTGGTAGTTATTGGTTCAAAAGCAAGAACGTTTATATTATTATACCACTAGGATGAGGAAATAAACAAAAATATATCCGAAGACATCACATATATTGACCTGACGCCGAGGTTAGTAGCTTAAGCACTTGTGTTACGGATAGTCGGATCAATAGTGGTACTACAAATATATACTTAAATATTGAACATTAACACCCAGATACAGAACAAACACAAGTATTCATAACACGAATGTTTGTCCTGGATGGGAATTAAACCCACAACTCTTGGCGCATGGGGCAGGATCACCACCGAATGCACCATTGAGCCAGGTAAAAGACATCGTATAGAGTACGTCGTCGTATAGATCTGCACATGCAAATACCTACGATCCAACAGGATCTAAATCTAAGGATGAGATGATTGGATTGAAAACTTTTTAATGTAATAACCAAACTGGCTACATAGATAAAGATAACTTGTATTTTAAAAATAAATAAAAAGAGCCAGCCATACGTTAATTTTTTTAAGAGGTCCGTCCGTTTGAGACTTCCAGTGTATCCGATATTTTGACAGGTGTACCCCGCTGTTACTTCCGGTGCGATGTCGCGGTAGAGTCGCAAGCTGCCGGAAGCGTGTGCGCGGGCGCAGCGTGGGACGCAACCAAGTGTAATAGGGGATGTCATGACAACATTTTGCTGGGCTGCGACAGATAAGTTAAGTTTCTTTTAAATTATTCGAGATGGTTCGGTCTTCTTCGTTTTAACACAGCCTATCGTCAGAATATAATCGCCGCATAATCTTCCTGTATTGGGTTCCCTTTCTTTATTGAATTTGTCATTGTGTAAGTAACGATATCACCAGGTTTTCGGATGGTAGTGGTTCAAAATGCCTACCTACTGCTTTGGATTCTGCCAACATCTTCTGAGATCGCAAACGTAATAGCATATAGGAGAAAGGAATGATTCCATATTAGAGAAGTAAAATTAATGTAATTTGTTTTGCTTCAGGAATTGTTAAGCTAGTTATTATATTGCGCAACGCCTCTAATACGCTGACCGCAACAATACGGCAATAATAAACGTGTCTTGCTGGACCCCCTCATCAGCGCAGTCTTAGGGCCGGAGAGAGTGGAGCCGCGTGAACTGTGACCCGCTTGTACAACCGTTTTGGACTTGTCTACGAGGAGTTCTGTGTCTGAACATGCGCTTATATGTTAATACGTTTTCTTGCAGAGTCATTAAATAGTTTAGGTAGCCCCAATGCCTCTAGGGCATGGTAAGCGTAAACAAGATATAACATAAAGCAACTGCAGATAAAGCAAACTGATTTCAGTTCTAACAGAAGGTTAATTTGTTTTCTACATTTTTTAGGGAGAAGTTTATTGAATATTGACAAGAGTATAATTTGAGAGGTAATTTAACAGCAAATATATTAATTGTACACTTTATGAGACGCGGCAGCAAACGATGGACGTTTATAGTAAAGTGCTCCCAGTTACGTTGGACTGGCACGTTGGTCGAGTGGTCAGAGACCCTGGCCACGAAACCGAGGGTCGCGGGTTCGAATCCCGCTAGGGTGAAACGTTTCGTGTAATGTACATGGACATTTGTACTCGGGTCATGGATGTTTATAAACATATTTAATTATGTCTATCCGTTCACCTAATATCCATAGCACAAGCCCAAGCTTAGTTTAGGACTAGGGAATTGTCTGTCTGGAGAATTTATTTATTTATTTACGTAAAGGTACCTACCAAATACATGATCACATAGAATTGCTGGTGAAGTTAAACATAAGCAAACCGTTAACCGGTAACCGTTACCTTAGGTAACGCCATATCTGAAACGAAGGCTTGTATCAATGACAAAACTAGCCCACAATAATATGTGAGTGTTGAAAATTTCTCATTTAGAATCTTTGACACGGTGACGGGACCCACTTAGAGCTTACGTCACTGCTGTCGCACCGAGGGTTAACGCACGATAAAGTAGTTCAAGGCCCTTTCCCCCCCGCCGGGGTCCTCGGTTTGTCGTACCGGGGGGGCTTAGTAGGCCCTGACATGGCAGGGCTGAAGCGAAGAAGGACCCCGAGGTGAGCCGCAACTGCACGACTTGCTACCGGGCAGTTGCGGCGGTCCGGCTGTAGATCCACTGCGGCCGGACCAGGGTTGCCGAGGAAGAGGAGGAGCTGAGTGTTGTCGTTGCTCGCCTCCCTATCCTCGGCAACCCGACAGGAGCGCGCTGGGTCGCGTCGTGGTGGGTCGCGGAGGGATTGAGCGTCTCGATGCTCTCCCTCTGCGACGACAGGGCTAGACCCTCAATCTGGGTCGCCGGGCGGAAGGCGGCCCCTTCGACGAGGCGTTCTCCGCGTGCCCCTCTGGCTTAGCAGAGGGCACAGCGTGAGAGTGGGCCCACGACGCCGGTCACGGGGATGATCGGCGTCTGAATCCTGGGCGGAGTGGTTGAGACATGCTGGGTGGCCTGGCATGTCTCGACGCGCGCGCGTGCTCGGTGCTGTGCATCCGACGACTGTTGTCGTGGGCTGCACAGCATCGACCACCGCCGCGCGAGGTGGGCCGCGTAGCGCGGTACGCGCATCACCGGAGGAGCTGTCGTATAGTCCTGACAGTGGGGATACAGGCTCCTCCGGGACTGCGCCGCTGGAGGCCACGTTGGGGTTTTAGTCGGTTCGAGTCCGACACACCGCCCTCTGCTTCCCCGAGTAGAGGGTGACGGCTCGTGGGAGTTTCCCCAACTAAAAAAAAAAAAAAGTTCATGGCCCTTTATTGGCATTGCGAATCGCTCGAATGAAGCTAACTAGTAGAACACAAGCAGAAAGCAAGCAAAATCGCCGGTCGTTTTCTTTCCTGGACGTCCCCCGGCCGGCGCGGTAATTGCGAATTACTTTTCTCCGCATCACGAAGGGAAAAGGAAACCCGTCCGTCTCTCGGAGACGTTTCCGCGCATGCGCTTTCACCTGCGTTTGCGTCCGAGCGCAGGGTTGTGCCCGATTGGTCCAGGCCGCTGGGGACGGGTGACCATTGCTCATCTTGTTCTTGGTCCACTTCTTGAAATAAAGGTTTTCAAGATATTATAAAAAAGTTGTGCGTGTTCTGATTACTATACTATACTATATATACTTTAAAATTGATATACTATCACGCTCATTTCTTTTTAAGGATTCCTTTTTCTTTTTACATACATACATAATGTCACGCCTTTTTTCCATGGGGGTAGGCAGAGATTACGTACTTCCATTTGCTACGATCCTGACATACACCTTTCGCTTCTTCTACCTTTTTCTTTTTGATGATCTTATATGATCATATCTGTGTCTGTCTGTCTGTCTTACTATATAGGTACTTAATTTGTCTTATACTTAAATGGAATACAAGTCCAATTTTTATTTTTCATTTATTGAGTTCCTCAGGTTAGTGGATGATTAATTTTCATGGGTTTAATATTATTCTTAGTGGTTGTGAAAACCTTGTTTATTCAGTTTACAAATGGACCATTCTTAGTCACGATTAGCTCAAGTATAAACGCTACAGCCCTGGAGGCGCACGGGCAGAGCGCACGCGCCGCCCGATGCGCGCGCGCAATTTTTACGTCGGCTCCTCATCACCACAGTATATACTTTTACAATGCGGCTCTGATTTATATGATTATTTATGTGTGATTCATTTTATAGTTAAATAAATAAATGTATAAATAAATATGGACCCGACTATTTTGTCTTTAACGCCAAGTTATGTATTATACATAGTATAACACAAAGTCACCGCTTCTGTCTGTTCGCTCAGATCTTTTAAACTACGCAAGGGATGTTGATGCGGTTTTCACCATTAGATAAAGTGGTTCAAGAGGAAGGTTTATATGTATTGTTTCACATTGAACTCGCGCGAAGCCGAGGCCGCGCCCGGGTCGCTAGTTTTCTATACAATAAAATATATCTCTGTATTTATGATAAATTAACTAACTAACTAAACTTCACGCCACTTCCCTAGCAGGGTAGGCAGAGAGAACCGAACGCCATATGACACGATCCTTACACACCTCACTCGCCTCTTCAACATTCATAATCCTTTTCATACAAGCTCTACGGTTTTTATGACTCCTAACATCACCTTCTTTTAATACACGACCAATCTGGTCGTGGTAGGTGAGCCTGGGCCTTCTGCGGCTCCTACATCCTTCCACTTTCGCATTGTACGATATGTGTAGTTAATCTTTCATCATCCATTCTTTCCACATGTCCGAACCACCGGAGCATGCCTCTTCTTACCTTGACTCCGACGTTGTCCTGTCCAGTATTAGTCTTAAAAATTCCTATTCTGTTTATTTACTGATGAACAACATTACATAAATTGTTTGTATAATATATATTTTTTTACATAAATGTTGGTTTTTCTATTATGATTCTGAGTTATTTATGAGTATCGTGAGGCTCTATATTGTGTAGTAGTTGTCTCACTGCGTGTCTGCTGCGGTGCGCACTCTTCGCAGATATTCGTCTGGTCCCTCGCCCCACTTGGCGTGGGAGCCGGCTGAGAATTCGGTTAGAGTGCCGCGTAAACTGGGCCTAGTTCGGCCATGCTAATGAGATGAGATTAGGATTTCGCGTTCTTTTGTGTAAGCGTATAACACTCGCGCTACTTACAATGTAGAGTTGTCTTGCGACAATTGGTACATCTGCATCAGCATTACAAAACGTAGACTTTTATCTATGATGTTTTTTTATTTTAATTAATTACGATATTAATTTGTGCGACATTTATTATTTTATCCGTGGGATTACCTACGTGGGTGAATAGGATTACCTATTGTAGTGACTACTTGCCTTCTCTGAGAGACAGTGGAATATAAGGACATGTCCGCTCACAATTTGTGATTGAATACAGCAAAAATATTTAGATTACCACTTAATATCCTATTTTTTAGTAAAAAATATAGTTAGGATGATAATGATTAGATTTAATTGTTTAATACGACATCAGAACCGCCTATTTTTATCTATTTGTAACAAAATACAATGATCTTGAACAATTAGATTTAAAATAACCGATTACAACTTAAGCGCGATTAACCTCGTCACTTATCTCGGCGCATCCCAATCAATGGGATAAGCAATTAACGCGCGACTTTCACGTGCGCACGCGCACGGCGCGCCGCGGCCGGGCGGCCGGCGCCAGTGTCCCGCGACCCGCGAGCCCGAGTGCACGTCCCGGCATGCCGCCATGGCCGACAAACGCTCCTCCACGGAGACCGTTACGATACTGCCTAAGGACGCGTTCGACGCGCCTACAGCCACTGTATCCAGTTTAAAGTCAGAAGATTCCACGGAACAGTTAATTTGTAAAACTCCTTTGAAAAATGTGAAAAAGTTGCCCAAAAAACAAAGTGTGAGCTCGAAGAGTGTGGAGGCGGGCAGTGAGGCGCCTCGCAGGAAGGGGAAGAGGGTTGTAGTGCTGTTGGGGTTGAGTCAAGTGGTGCTGGGGGCGTTGATGGTGGGCGCAGGCGCGCTCGCCGTTGTGAAGGGCGCCGCCTTGTCGAGGGTTGGCGCGGGCCTGTGGGCCGGCTGTGTGGCCGTGGTCGCCGGCGTGGTCGGCGTTCTTGCCGGCATCAATGATTGCTATGGACTGAACGGAGATGGGAATGGGTAAGTCTAGAAGATTAGCTTGGCCAGCTGACTTGAATTTCATAATTGAAGAAAAAGACCGCAGAATTATACTATCGCTCCCACAATACCCAATTGGGTAGGTAGATTCCAAGGAGCAGAAAGGTACCTTAATAATATTAAGTTGGGGTAGATGGAAAATTGTGACGAAGTAGTGAAATACCAGCTAGCTAACACTCATAAACCCAATACCTTATAAGGCATTAGTCGCCCTTTACGATTTGCTTACCCCAAGTATACAACTTGTTTCTTCAAACTCCAGACAATTATAGGATTTGTTATTGTCACTCTTACAATAAAATTAGATAGTCTTTGTAATAATAGATATAAACAAGCAGAAGATGTATGAGTGAGTTATTGTTTCTTTAATTTGGCGCCCAACAAGTAGTTCAGTTATAAATTTAAAGAAGTCAATTTCAAACCCCGTAAATACTTTTGAAATGTCATCTGTGAACATTATTAAACACTTTGTTATTAGTAGATTTTGAGGGTAGTCCGAACAACTTAGCAATTCCTTTTGTAAATTGTTTTGATAAAACATTTAAGAAATGTTAAAGTAGTTGTTGTTTGACGAATTTGCTTGTTTAAATATATAAGATAGCTTGCAATATCTAAGATAGTGTTATATTTATCGTATTTTTTTTAACTTGCAATAGAATTAGTAATAGAATAGAATTGAACTATCAAATCAATTGGACTGAAATTATGAGGTCTTATTAATATTTTTAATTAATGTTGATAAATATGTGATTCCAATAGGTACTGTAAAGAAAGTGTTTTAATACATACATAACAGCACCAAATCGGGCGTGTTCACCTTACATAAAGGCGTAGAGGTACATTCCAGGTT
Source organism: Glyphodes perspectalis (assembly GCA_951394215.1). Taxonomy (NCBI): domain Eukaryota; kingdom Metazoa; phylum Arthropoda; class Insecta; order Lepidoptera; family Crambidae; genus Glyphodes; species Glyphodes perspectalis. The sequence goes on along the minus strand of OX596207.1, from coordinate 17,465,125 downwards.
TAGTCGGTATACCCCGCCCACCACCACCTTAGGCGGAGCAGGGTCCCATAATCATCTAGAGGGCCCCGTGAGTCCGACACACCCCGCTGATTCCCCCCGTTTTCAGCGGGACGGTGGGTAACGCATTACCCTGGGTCAACATAAAAAGGCAGAGTCAAAGAGGCAACAAGCCCCTTTAACCACATTTAGTACTTATATAATTTCTTAAAAGGTGTAATATTTTTTAACTAAAACATTGAGAAGGTCATTTATTTATCATTATTAGTCACTTGTTTCAAACCATATTTTAATAATAAGTTTTTGAATCATATAGTGGAGTGAGGCGTGCCGTAAGCTAAAACATGCGGATGGTACCTGCCTATTTAAAATATGGAACTATTGTTTTGACAGGCGATAAAGAGTCCGTCAACATTAGTGGTGTCTATTACCCTATAATTTATAAACATTTACTCTACGCTACAACTTTTGGAGCATTTTGCTGCCAGCCAAATAATAAGCCTAAAAAAAATTTTATCATTAAGAGTATAAGCATCACATAAAATTGTGATGTTGCATTAAATTAACAAACGTAAATTAATTGTTATTGAGAGAGAGGCGCTCCCGACACGCGAGTCCAGTTACGCGCACAATGCGCCCCGAAGAGGCGTGTCATTCAATGAATTAGTTAATTTCGCGGCAAAAACGCCTCCGTGATGTAACTGCGGCAAGGCGTCACAAATAAACAATGATTGGTTCCGACGCGGCGTATTATATGCGCGGGGCACATCGCCGGCGCAGGGCTGGCGACGGGAGAAATTGCAATAGCCTAATAGGTATACCATACATACATCGATCGATCTTTCATATAAGTAATTCTATTATTACATATATAAATAAATATTTTTTCTAGACTCACACACAAAAATTCCTTAAATCCAATCTAAACATGGATATTAGGTACAACCGGTCTGTTAATGGAATGTGGAATAGAGATTATGGAATTAAAAAAAAATCATAGCTTTTGTATTGTATTGCTAGGTCTGTTCATCACAAAATATTGATCGTTCATGCATTTTATGCCAAATCCTAAGCTTTACGATGCTACTATATGATGAAGTTTTCAGTTTATGTAATATTTTAAGTCTCTCAGCCACAGATTCTACAAATCCGCAGGCAACTATTCAAACCATTAAAGTTTCTTTATCAACAATATATTTTTAGAATACCGCCAAAATGAAAACTTTTGTTTGTAAACGAGTAAAATAAGAACACATAAGCGCGCCGTATAATTTTAGATTTTAGACAAAGAATAAGATTAATTTTGAATAATTAATTGATCCACTCTATGACTCGTATTACTATTGTTGAGATTGACGCTGTTTTGTTGTACCGGACTTGTTCGTCCGAAGCATCCCTGCATCGTTTGCGACGAACACCGCACGGCCGAAGCGTAGGCGCGCGCCGCTCGGCACTCGATGAAAGTCTGCGCGATCTGGGAATGCGGCTTTCTCTGAGCGCTGCCGATCGGCTCGGAAGCGTTTCGTAATGTTAATCGCGGATACAACCTGTCCAAATACATTGTTGATACACGTAACGAGCTTGCGAACTTGATCACTGTTGGATAACATATTATGTTGCACAAATTGAGTTATCGTTACAGTGTTTTTGTAGTTTTCTCTAAACATATTGCCGGATCTGATGTTAGTTGAACTAACGTTTTGATCCTGCCATACTTTTTAGTACATTATTTTGGCCAATTATGGTAATAAACATAGCAGAAAGATATGAAAAGGTTAAGCTAATAATATGATTACTTATATGATTAGAAACATAAGTGTTAATAAATATAAATATTTATATTCTTAATCAATATGATTTTTTTCTACTACAACATATATACATACATAACATCACGTCCATAATCCCCGACGGGGTAGGCAAAGTAAAAAAATAATAATTCTACTATAAAATGATGCTGGCTTAATACAGAATTAATTATCTTTATTAAGAGTATCTAGACTGATTTCATAATAAACAATAAATTTGATTACTGAATAATGACAACAGTAACTATGTAGTACTAAAATAAGTAATAATGAGCAGCTTTAGAATAAAATAATAATGATTAATATTTTGTTATTTATTCTCCTTGTAATTTGTAATATGATGTTAACCATAAAAATTATAAACCCCACGTTTCATTTGAGAATACTACCTAGAATCTTTATCAGTGCACTATTCCATGATAAAGTGAAATGGACTCGAAACCGATTATAGACAAAGAAATGAGATTAACCTTGTTCAATTCTGTCGTGTTTTATTTCAACTGCAGCCGTCGAACTGTTTTACGTGACCAGAGGCGGTGCGCATCGACCAGCGCGCACGTGCGCATGCCCATCGCCTACGAGAGATAGTTGCGCTGCTATTGCTGACGTACACTCTGTTCAGACATTATAACGAGATTTCGAATTACGGAAAAAATATTTTCTATTCATACCTATTGTACCGACTGCGAGTAATAATGATCAAAGTAAAAGTATAATACATATAATGATAGCAAATATATTTTGTGAACAATAATTATCTGAGATATGTTTGTAGTGTGCGCACCACATATATCTGTTTTCACGCACACTCTCTTCCTCCCATGGTATATAAGTGCATGAAAGACTAATAAACAGGCTTTTAGATCGCAGTCAGTCTTGCCATTTAAAGCTCTCCCAACGCCCATCATTGCATATTTCTCAATAGTATATCACAAAAAAACACAAAATTCAAGAGGCAAAAATTATGTCCTCAAATGCTGGAAGGTTGGTCTGATCCGAGTGACACGGATCACGTCTTCGGAAAACAATTTGAAATTATTAAATAAGTAAATAAAGCTACTTATCTACATTGACTCAAGGTATATTTATTTTATTTCTTTTCCCAAGGACCTTGGTAGCTCAATGGTAAGGACACGCGCCTCTTAACCGAGGAGTGCGGGTTCAAACCCGAGCACGTACCTCTAGATTTTTTAAATCTATGTACGTATTTATACCACTAGCTCGACGGTGAGGGAAAACATCGTGAAAAAACTTGCAAATTCAAACTACTTTGAATTTGTAACCATGTTCCAAAAATTGTCTGGTTCCCCAATCTTAGGGTTACGAAGGTCAGATCTGCAATCGCTTCAATGTAATTACCAAATTCGCTAAATCCTGGATCATGGTCTAAGCGGACCCCGTCTAAGCATGGGACATAACGCTAGGATGATGATGAAGGACCTTGAGAGAAAATAAATAAATAATTTCTCTCACGTTTTAAATACATACATATAACCGGATTATTCCTTGGTTTTTCTTGAGGAAAATCTATGGTCAACGATAATGTCGATTAAGTAAACTAAGAGAAGGGAAAACGAAATAATTTTCCTCATGCTAGCTAACTCGGACTAGCTAGCCCTGTGTCACACGTGACAGAAAGTGTTGTTTTTCTAAGAAATCTCAAGTCAGCACTCTCAGCTGTTATCTGCTGGCCTTGATCTCTAAGATTGTATCACTCATGATTTTTTGAACATTAAAAGTAAGCTCACGTGCGTTATAAAATTGCTGTGTATAGTATATTTTGAAAGGCGTCAATTAGGCGTGTAAATTTTACTTTTAACTAACACGATTTCTATCATAATTTTGATTTTACATTAGCTCCTATTAAATATAAATAAAACTAAATATCGACAACATTATATACATTGTTCTGACTCCGAGGTAAGTAGCTTAAGCACTTGTGTTACGGATACCAGAACCCACCCCCTTAAATATTTAAGTATATATTTGTAATACCACTGTTGATTCTGATATCCGTAACACAAGTGCTTAAGCTACTTACCTCGGAGTCAGATCAATGTATGTGATGTAGTCGGATATTTATTTATTTTTATTTATATATTTATTATTTATTTATATTGGATATTAACACCCAGGCACAGAACATACACAAGTATTGATCACACGAATGTTTGTTCTGGGTGGGGATCAAACCCGCAACTCTTGGCGCATGTGGCAGGGTCACTACCGAATGTGCCATCGAACCGGTCAAGCTCCTATTATATAAATTGGATTTCTAAAAGTAAGCTGGTAACATATTATAAAAAATCGACTTCACGAAACCAACCATAGATGCATAGATCTAGATAATATTTAGATCTTTCATCTTACTTTAAGCTGTAGGAAGCGTTGTTTAACATTATGGCTGCAGTACGTTGCACAAGCCACCACGAGCATGTTACATGTTCTGCGCTCATAATTGCATCTTTGAACCTACCGCAATTGTTTTCATCACGCATCACTAACCGACACATCTCGCAGCCAGCTCACTGCGAGCCGGGGTGCTTTCCAGTTAACCTAACGGCATAGAGGCTTAATTATTTTTGGCCATATACAGTCGAAGAGGTGCGTACAGCCGACGTGATAATAACGCTCGTCCAGTCATGAGCCCGCGTCGTGACTCTTTTGATGTTCGGTGACGAACGCGTCAGTACATTGCGTGGTTTTTTGCCCTAACTGTTATTTAGCGTTTTGATTTAATATGTTTTTTATTTGTTTCCGCTTGTGACTTTCTCGTGTAGAATATTTACTGTAACAAAGATTTTGTAAGTCGTTCCAAAGGAAGAAAGACTGTTCAATTGTCATCGAGCATGGAAATATTGTTATAAACATTTATTTTGTAAAATAGAAACCGCGGTGCTCACTTGTTTATAGGGCTAAGAAATCTGTGGAACCATCATCGTTGTATAAAGAAGCAAAATTAAATATAAAACAGCACGTATACAAAATATGCATATTTCTCTTAAATATAAATAAACGCTGCCTTATCCCATCATGAAACGTTGCTAATTCTATTAATGCATTTTTATTATAAAGTAAATAATCAAAACTCATCGTTAGGTAATAGATGCACATACAATAGGTCAAATTATCATCGATATCCAGTATAGGTCTTGTGTTCAGACATAATATATATCATCAAACCGCTTTGAAACCTGATCGTCAAACAACACGCATGTTGCATCAATAACACCCGCGTGCGCTGCGACCGTGCGATGCGCTCGAGTCGTCTGCGCCTGCGCAGCGGCCGGAACGCCCGCTCCCGGAACATCGGGTAGCTTCATAACAGATGCATCTTATAACGGGGCTTTTGTATGTAATCTTGCGGGGGAGAAGCAAGTGATAGATGCAATAGATACATTTCTGGTTTGGATCCAAAATAGGTTCTAGTCGTGATGTGTTTTGCCACGGGGCTAATGAGATGTTGGGGTTTAGTGCCACTCTTTGGATCTTAAATTGTTGTGTTGTGACGGTTGAGATTTTACAAAAATCTAGTATGGTTTACAGTATAGGCTAATCTTCAATGAATGTTATCAACATCATGAATAGTTATAAATGATGTCGTTTTCTTTCTTGTTACATGGTAAGCTGTTTTGACTTTAATACGACGGACGAACAACCATGCCATCAAGCCATATATATATAGATAAGGCTTCGCATTTTTCTTTCTGTGCGCTTGGATGATATGCTCAACTTTCTTTAATGTCTGAAAATCGGTTTTGGTCATATATATCATAGAATCACCACTCTAGTCAGTTTAGTGGGCTGGGTCTTGGCAGTCTGGGCATTTATTTTAGTCTCCAACTTGATCCAATTCAGTGAGCCCTGAGAGTCTCACACCAAATCATCCTTACCGGTTAGTGTAACGGTGCCTAATGCATTCCCCACAATAGAAAACAGGCAGTTCTCGACGCAGCGATGGTGTTTGCACCGGCTGACCGTCACGGCGCGCGCGTAGGCAGGAAGCGCGGAAGACGCCGCGGTACTGCGCCGGGGACTGATCGCGCTATTAGCTGTAATTGAGCGGGCCCGTCACGCCAACGCGCTACGCGCGCACAGTGCACTCGCGATAATTAATGAAATTCCTTACACTTATTAATGAGGTTTAATTTTGGCTAAATGTGGTTTAAGGAGCGTTAAGTATCTGGGCTCAGCCTAATCCTTCGGCGAACGCGGGCGTGATGTTACGTATGTATTAATGAGGTTAAAGGGTTATTTTATTTTTCCTTATACTTTAGCACCTGTCAGACCTTCACATATGTAATCACGCCATTGCGTAAGTCAAATCTTTCAGGTAATTGGGTTCCTTATATAAGCAATAAACACGTAATTTGCCTTATTTTTAAAATACAGGTTAATAGCAACTTGGAAAAGGACATACTATTAACACTATACGAATATAAATCTAAACTCTACAATACAAAGTAGTTATATGAAATATTTGTGTTACGATTGTAGACGGAAGACAGGAGGCGAGTTTTATTTGCGTTATTTTATTTAAATCACGTGTGTGCGAATCGGTAATATGACAAAGTTTATAATATGACGAGTTCAGTCTACGGCGTTCAAAAATAATTTATACACACATACTATTAAACACAGCTTATTCTTACTTGTACGGTTTAACGGATGAGCAGTGGTGCCTCACTGCAACCACCTGCACTGCATCGTCAGCGCAGTCTTGAACTTGCGCCGACCGCTCGTCTGGAACGCATTGTTCAAACACGCAGAACGCGCATGGGACTCGTTAACTAATCACTATTTCATACACTGTAAGCCTACAAGTGTGTAGTAAATCATCTTCCTAGCGTTATGTCGTGTCTTAGTCGGTGTCCGCTTAGATCATGATCCAGGATTTAGTAAGTCTTTCTTGTAATTTGAAGTGACTTCCGGTCTGACCTCTTTGATCAGACAACTTGGAGCATAATTACACATCTTAAGTTGTTTGAATGTACAGATATCATCAAAACGTCTCGCCGCCGCTAATGAATAAAATACGTACATATATACATAGATTTGACTACTAGGTTACCACCGCTCATGAATAACCATCAATAACTGTCAGTAAATAAATATAAATCACACACAGATATACAATGCGAAAGTGGAAGGATGTAGGAGCCGTGGAAGGCTCAGGCTCACCTACCACGACCAGATTGGTTGTATATTAACAGAATGTGATGTTAGGAGTCATAAAAACCGTAGAGCTTGTATGAAAAGGATCATAAATGTTGAAGATGCAAGTGAGGTGTGTAAGGACCGTGCCATATGGCGTTCGGTTCTCTCTGCCTACCCCGCTAGGGAAGTGGCGTGAAGTTTATTTAGTTAGTTAGTATAAATCATACACACATTGGTTCAGGTTTCAGGGCGCAGTATCTGTGGCAGCCATGTTTCCATTGGCACTTGTACGTAAACGCATTGATTGACTCACGTCGCCAGCCGGCCCAGCAGCCACAGGCATATCACCCGTTCCCTTTTGGCTAAAAAAGTTGATTTGCAATCGTCTTAACTAGCAATCAACTCGCCAGCTGATCGCCGCCTTTCACCGCCATCATAGGTGTACCACCCACAAGGGAAGGTGTGTCGTAACGCGGGGACATACGGTTTATTTCACGTTGCTGCCACAGGTGAAAACGGACGGAATGTCGGAATTATAAAATGCTATAAATGGAGCTAGCTCGCTTCATGTATTAAACGTTTTTATGATTTGTCTTTGTGTATAAATGATTGTGGAAAGTAAGTATTAATTAAACGTGCTAGTAACAGGCTTGTGAAAATATGTTATTCAATTACTTGTACTGAATTAAAAAGTTAATTTTATAGCTGTATTTAATTGTCAACCGGTTTCTTCTCGGTAGATGCGACATTCCGAACCGGTGGTAGATTCAAATTGTTCTACTATGTACTTACTTGACGATTCACAAGTGCTTTTTTGAGGCCTACGTAAATAAAGATATTTTGACTTTGACTTTGACTTTGAACCAATTATATACTCGTATAATACATACAACTCAAACATCACTTAGTGTTGTCTATTCCTAAAATATTATAATATAAAACTGAAAGACATGCAATATTATGAATTCAGTTGCATGGACATGACAATGACACCGTACTCCACAAAATACATTAATATATAAGTACGTTCGGATTGTAATATACTACTTACCACACGGTCTTAATACTTAAACAACATGCTTTTATTATTTACATTTTCATTTTCGTTTGGGCGAGTTTACTGTAATGCGGCATTTCTATGCCACTCCTCTACCTTCTCTCTGTGTGGTCGGACCACGGAAATCGGGACTTGTTGGTTAATCACATGATAAGAAAGAAAGACGGACAGCAATCTATGCAAATTCATCTGTAATAATTTTGAAACCTCTTTTTTATTTTTTTTAAATCATCCTCACCTGTAGATACTTCCAAGTGATAAGAGTAGATTTCCTTTCTGAACGATATTGTGTATAATGGTATGTTTCCAATGACTGCCAAGCCTGCTCACCGCTGTTGTAATAATGTGTGGTTTTCACCATGAAGAACTCCGGCGCGCCGCGGTCCGCTCCGCCCGCTCCGCCCGCCCCGTACGTGGTGCGTTCGAATTTGCGCTACTTTTCGCTGTAAATGCCCTCGCAATATGTTAACGTGCTGTAGGGTTGGCGGAAATCGGGAATTGTATGATCTGTTTAAACATAAATCAAATAAATTAATTCTCTAGACTGACACACCAATTCCCTAGTTCCAAACTAAGCTTATAAGCTTGTGCAATGGATACTAGGTGAACGCATAGACATACTTAAATTATAAATATCCATGACCCGAGTACAAATATCAATGATTATCACATGAAACATTTGCCCCTTTTTGAACCCGCGGCCCGCGATTCGAACCTGCGACTCTTGGTTTCATGGCTAGGGACGCCGACCTCTCGACCAACAGGCCTGTCAATTTATAATTTCAAACTACAGAATATAATTCTGACACAACAAATTAAACATATTTACCAAGTACATAGATCAGGCCCCGAATTATGTGAGAGAAAATTACTCCAGATCGTTTAATAATTAATTAAATGTCATCAAGTTCACCTGGACGTGAAAATATATGTTAAATTGGGAAGTTCTACTACTTATTTGCATACTCATTCTGTTTTGTACATAGGTACATAACATCACGCCCATAATCCCCGAAGGGGTAGGCAGAGTCGAAACAGGCAGCAGGCCTCTTTAACCACATTCAGCAGAAACAAAACTGGGCTGTGTTAGATGGAAAATTGTGAAAAAGTGGAGACAAGTGGCTAGCCTGTCGCCTACACACACATACCCAAAACCCGATACACCATTAGTCGTCTTCTACGACATGCTAGGCAAAAACCACAGATGGCACATTCTTTTTAAGTCCCAGACCAACATAGGACAATGGGCTGGGTTAGATGGAAAATTAAGAAAAAAGTTCTGTTTAAAGACTTCTATTTAATGTTAAATTTATTTGAATGAAAATATACATAGGCATACATGCTTTGTCAGTAAATCTATAAAGCAAGGCTGGTTAGCTGGGGAAGTGGCGTGTAGTTTCTAACTAACTAAAATTCACGTTACTTCCCTAGCGGGGTAGGCAGAGAGAACCGAACGCCATATGGCACGATCCTTACACACCTCACTCGCCTCTTCAACATTCATAATCCTTTTCATACAAGCTCTACGGTTTTTATGACTCATAACATCACCTTCTGTTAATACACGACCAGTTGAACAATCTTCCGCGGCTCCTACATCCTTCCACTTTCGCATTTGTATATCTGATTAGTCAATCTTTCGTTATCCATTCTTTCCACATGTCCGAAACACCTGAGCATGCCTCTTCTTACCTAGTTAGTTATATAAATCAGCTAAGCAGGTTCAGTATACGATATGTATCATTTTCGCCCCAACAGCCCTACAGGTGCCGAATAAGATGTTTAATTATGATAACGCGGTAATTACGAAGGAGAAAGCGCGTGTCGATATCGTGCGACGTCCGCCCGTCCGTCCGTCCGTCAGCACGCGTTAGCGGCGCTTTTGGTTGTAAGACGAAACCGATATTTAAATCACCACTTTCTCGATCTATGAGATGAGCTACTGCGTGGGGTCTTCTTTTGAATTTTGAGTTGATTAATACAAAGGTCCAACTGGCTCGATGGCGCATTCGTTAGTGCCCCTGCCCCATGCGCCAAGAGTTGTGGGTTTGATTCCCACCCAGGACAAACATTCGTATGATGAATACATGTGTTTGTTCTGTTTCTGGGTGTTAATATCCAATATTTAAGTATATGTATATCTGTAATACCACTGTTGATTCTGATATCCGTAACACAATTACCTCGGAGTTAGATCAATGTATGTGATGTCGTCGGATATTTGAAAAAAAAAAGGTATAAGCTAATATAGACACATCATAGGAAGAGGAAAATAGGCATCGATAGCTAAAAATTATACGCTATGACGATCTTATATTGGTTTTTGTTATTACTAGACTATAGAAGTTGCGATACATATTCCTAAAGACCTTGGAACTTACGAAATAAAATGAAATGAAATGATCTTTATTTACGCAGGCTTAAATAAGCATTTACAAATCGTCACACAAATTAAATTTACAACCGGATTCGGAAAGTAGCTTCTACCGAGAAGAACCGGCAAGAAACTCGATAGTTACTCTTTTCATCGCCAAATTCGCAAAAAGTATCAATAACAATATCAAATGGATTGTCCCTGGTGTCAAAGAGCGATCTTAATTTGTAGAATTTCTTTCCATATTTTACCTATACTAATATATGAGATGAATAAAGATAATTCTGATAAATAGGTTTCTTCTTTGCTGAGTCCAAGAGTGTGTATAGAATAAGATTTGAAAATTTTACTCTTATTACATGTGTGATTCATAAATTGACTACAATATTTTCCCTAAATAAAATTCTAAATTAGGAATCAATCTTAATTGTCAGTATAAGTATTCAGCTGAATGTCATTCTTTGGATCAATTGTTTGAATAAAGAAATTACATTGAATACATAACAATGTTGTGTTCATAATATAACTAATATTGTTGTTTGATACGCAGGAGCAGCCCGCTGCTGACGGCGTTCTTGGCGCTGTCGTTGCTGTGCCTGGCGTGCGGCAACAGCGCCGCCGTGCTCGCCGCCACCGGCCTGCAGCGCGACTCGGCGCGCAGCCAGCCGCCGCCCCATGCCAGCTTCGAGGTATGTGCAGCATTGGAGACTGGCTTTACTCAGCTCATACCTAGTGCGCAGCCAGCCGCCTTCCCGTGCCAGCTTTGAGGTATGCGCAGCGCGACTCAGCTCATAGCTAACTGTGAGGTACTTGCAGTGAGCCGCAAACTGCAGCGCGACTCTCCCCACAGCAAGCGGCCGCTCGACGCCAGCTTTGAGGTATTTGTAGCGCGTTGGAGACCAGCGCAACTATACTCATAGCCAGATATAAGGCACTTGGCGGCCGTAGACGGCAGCTAAATTATATTATGGAATGCCAGTTTATATTATGGATTATAGCCAGAGAGATTCAGAGGGAGAGAGCCAGATTATATTATCGTATAATAATTTCTTGTAACAAAACTAAAGCCTCTCTGTACTATTCACAAAAATATTTGCTTTTAGGTATTTGCAAATTAACTTAATTCGAAATGGAAAATGTAGGTTAATTAGCGATTCGTTTGTTATAAAATGTTAATTAGCGTCATCTGCCGATGTCATAACCGCAGCTTCTGTACCGGCGACCGCGCCGCGAGGTGTCGCCACGGGGCAACGACCGCCATCTTTCGATTTAATGTTTGCTACAGACTATAGAGCCATACTTTTAGAACTTTTGTCGACAAAGTTCTGTGGACAGATGATTAGTGTACGGTCCGTACACACTGTTGCTAGATGATAGGTTGATAGACGATAGAAGAGCGGAATTAGAGTCTTTGATAGCTACTGATTGATAATATATTGATTTCAATCTTACGACTAAAATTATATAATGATAATGAGCGCGCATTGAGCGAATGAGAGTCGAGCTAACTAAATTATAAATATGGAAAAACGCTGATGTTCGCGAACGTGAACTTACGAAATGTAAGGTGAAATGATGATGTGACAATCTGTACGTGATTGCTGGTACAATTAGAGTATTGATTTTTTCCCAGTTCCAGGTACGACAAAGTGTTAACAGTGGGCGGAGTTCGTTAAATAATAAGTACCTACCAATTCCCTAGTTCCAAACTAAGCTTATGCTTGTGCTAGGGAAACGGATAGACATACTTAAATGCGTTGATAAATATCCAGGAGTCGAGTACAAATGTCCGTGTTCATCAAACGAAACATTTGACAAATCGTGTTTATCTTTTCTTAGATGTTGTTCTGTATAATCAACTTCCATCAATGGAAATAAAAAGAATACACGTACACAAGCTTATGTGCCAACTCATATCTCACACGATCAGACCATTTGCTGCTCATTAAATAATTGTAAGGTACACTGATATATAATTGAAATGAATTATAATAGTTATCCAAAACGTGAGTAATGGGATAATGATGGCGGTGTTGCCCAACCGGGGCCAAGGTCTTCAGCCGCACAGTGAAGCGCAAATGATCTCTGTAATAAAAGCGGCGCGCGCGCATCACGAACGGCGTCGCTTGTTGGAGCTGACTTAATCAACGGGTTCGCATCATCAACTTACACCTGTCCAGTGTTGGTCACAGGCCTCTCCTAATGATATGTAGATTCATGTAGCGAATAATGGTAGATTCATGTAGCTTTAAGGATCACCTATGTAAATTTGACGATTTGTAAGTGCTTTCTTGAAGCCTACATAAAAAAAGACATTTTGAATTTGAATTTGATATGACTTTTGGTTAATCTAGGTTTTACGAATCAGTAGCAGTCTTTTAAAGAGGCACCAGAAGGAAGTATTATGGTAATAGTTTGTCAGAGATAAATGCAACGTTTTCATTGAAATTAATGTTGCTCTTTACTTTTTTTATTTAAAAAAAAAGCGATTAGGTATGATTTATAATAATTTAAAAAAAAACTACTTATATTAAAAGTGTGAAAGTCAAATCAATCTCAATTGAACAGCCAAACGATAATCGTTGAAATGTTATGTAAAGAATGTGTAATATATTCAGATCTATATAGTCTGAATATATTTTAATCCCACTTTTATGCTAGATTGATTTAAGACGGTGTAAGTTAAAAAATGCTATTTGTAATATCACTGAGGTGCAGGGGCGTAGCTACCGCTGTATCTGCCGTATCAATTATACGGGGCGACGGGGGCCCCCGGAGTGCGTAAGCAAAAAATAATAAAAACTTCAAAATTAATGAATCAGTTTGCCGAAAAAAGGCAAGGAGAGTGTATATTTAATTTGAATTTGAATTGTCAAACATTTAAAAAAATATTATGATGAATAAATATTTTTATTAATTTTATGCAAACATTATTTTTTTCTTTTGTGAGAAATCTTTACTCTTCATAAGGGCCCCCCAAAAAAATTATACGGGGCCCCGCCAAGGCGCGCTACGCCACTGCTGAGGTGGCTAACGAACAAGCATTCGGCTTGATGGTATAAGCATTGGCAGTAGCTTATACTTAGGAACTGCAACTCAAGGGGTGGCACAGTAACAGAATTAAGTTTTTCCCACCTGGTATACTTGTGCATGCTTTCGAAATAATAGGTATGATTTCTGAGAGTAATGATATACTATTGCGAATGTTGTCCTGTAGTCTATTTATAACTTGCCAAACTTTCGACCTTCGTCGTTAAACATGGTTAGTGCGCTTAATCGATCATTTTGTAGCCAAATATGCCACCATGTACTTGTTATCTTAAAATCTTGACGCTGATAAACTTATTTTATGCTCGGACGAAATAACGCATTTTTATTATGTACATGTCGCAGTCATCTGGTTGAATCAGCTATTTAATTTAATTACTAGCGCATGTATTAAATGACGGCATTTAATTAAATGACTAGGCCGAACGTTGATTGAACAAGCGTCACTCAACGTCCAACTAGTTAGCGGATTGTAACATAGCCCCTTGAACAGAGCGGACCAACAGAACCAGATGACTGCGACATATATATTGCGCCTTCCCTGAAAATCAAATTGCTACCAGAAACGAGATGCTACCAGACAAGTAGGTTAGGTTAGTTAGAACTGTGGTCCTAACAACACGCTTTCAATGAATTCAATTTATTCATTTATTCATAAAATTGAGTTTGACCGGTTCAATTGTGACTTAGAGTTGATGGACTGGGAGTCGATTTTGCTTCTGGAAACCATAGACGAAATGGTTCTAGCATTTCAGAGCATGCTCTTATTCCTATACAATGTGCATGCCCCCATTGGAACAGTTAGAATTAAAAACAATCATACTCTTCCGTGGTTCACAGATATTATTAGACAAATGATGGACCTCCGAAATAAAGCTCATGAAAAATATCGCATCACAAAATCCGGGGAAGACAAAAAAGCTTGGAAAGATCTCCAGAAACTGGTGGAAACTAGTATTTATAACGAAAAGCGTGCCTACTTTAATCATTGTGTAAATACTAACGTTAATAATAGTAAAACCTTTTGGAAAAATATAAAACAAAAAATATTGATTGATGCTAGTCGTAATGATGGCCTTCCTGACTGTTTTAATGACCCCAATGTTGTAAATGACCATTTTTTGGCTCTTCCGATTAATAATAATAATATATGCCCATTGCAGTTGTCCTTTTTTGACTCACATCGTTTCAATGATTCCGAGTTTATTTTAAGACCGGTTAGTGAAAGTGATGTCTCTAAATTCATTTTTTCAATTAAATCAAATGCTACAGGATGCGACGAACTTAGCAGAGACATGGTATTGTTGTCTGTTCCACGTACATTATCTGTAATAACTGGGATAATAAATAGATCTCTCACCACTGGCACTTTTCCTAAACAATGGAAAAAGGCAATAGTGGCACCGATTTCAAAGGTCGAAAATCCTGTTGAACTGAAAGACCTCAGGCCAGTAAGTATTTTGCCGTTCCTCTCGAAAATACTCGAAAAGGCTGTATACACACAGTTCATTAAATTTGTGGAAGAAAATGGCTTACTGCCTGTTCATCAGTCTGGGTTTCGGAAGTCGCGTGGAACTGTTACAGCGGTTCTTGATGTTGTAGATGATATCTTAACTGAACAAGACAATGGCCACGTAACTATTCTTACACTACTCGATTTTTCACGTGCGTTTGATTGCATTAGCGTTCCGCTTCTTCTTTCCAAGCTTAAATATTACGGCGTGGGTGACTTGGCTGTGAAATGGTTCGGCGAATACCTTAATGGTCGTTGTCAGACTGTTAAGTTAATGAGGGGTGATGGCAGTAGCGTTCTGTCCAGTCCTAAAACAGTGTCTCATGGTGTGCCCCAAGGCTCAATCCTGGGGCCACTATTGTTTATTTTGTACAGTGCTGACCTCTTCAACGAAGTCAAGAATTGTAAATGCCACTGTTACGCTGACGATGTGCAAATTTACATTTCTGCTGTTCCACATTACATTCCGCTCGCTGTTAATAAGATTAACGAGGATCTCGCCCGTATTGCTGACTGGTCCGACAAGAATAACTTGGCTCTTAACCCCACTAAGTCAAAATTTATGTTAATTGGCACCAAAAATCAGGTTAACAATGCCTTGAGACACAACCCAACTGTGAGTGTATTGGGACAGTCTGTTGAACGTGTTGAGGAGGCAAGAAACTTGGGGGTTATATTTGATACTCATCTACGATTTGAGGCACACGTTCTTGGTCTTGTTAAAAGCTGCATGTATCGCCTTAAAGTCCTATACAGAATCCGCAATCTACTTAGCGAACAGGCTCGCATTACACTCTGTGAATCGTTGATCCTTTCAAAGTTAAATGTTGGCGATGCTGTGATCGGTCCTCGATTGTTGTCCAAAACCAAGCGGTTATTGCAGCGGGTCCAAAATGCTTGCTGTAGGTTCTGTTTTGCCATCCCTCCGCGTAGCCATATAAGTCCATACATAAATTCGGCCTCCATGCTTAATATGGATTCTCGTAGGCAGCTGCATTTGGCCAGTCTTGTTTTTAATATAATAAAATTTAAACAACCAGAATATTTACCCAAAAAATTGAAATTTTCCTTGAACGATGATAGATATGGCACAAGAAGTGCGCGCGCCCCTTTGCTGGGTAGCCTTCACAGGATTGTTGCATTTAGGGGCAGCTTCCGCTTCCAGGCTACTAAGTGCTGGAATGACCTACCTCCTCCACTGAGAAACCTGGTTTATAAGCCCACTTTTAAAAATAAATTAAAAATATATTTACTGGAAAAACAGAAGCTAGGTGTTCCAAACATGTATCTTGGATAGTGGTTGCTGTCACTATTATTATTATTATGTATATATCTATCGGTCACCCTATACTATCATTTATATTCTAACGTTATATTGTTATTGTGTTCTTTTTGGCCTTATATTTATAATCGTATTTACCTCACATATACCACGAGCATCTTATACTTATACTATTTATTCTTACTATGCACAATGTAAGTTATCTTTTTATCTTCTTTCTTGGGTCCTCCTCCAGGGTGATGGCTGAAAATCGGCATTTTTTTCCTTTTATAAGGTTAAAAACCACGCCGAGCCTTGGCCCCTATTTACTGCAGCACACATAGACATAATTATGTTTTTTCTTTTATTTTATTTTAATTCTTACTTTTGTTTTCTATTACTTTTTTTATATCAGCTAATGAGGTCATTCATAGGACTGTAATTTCTCATGTATGTGTGTGATGTAGTAAAATAAACGATTTATCTATCTATCTATCTATCTATCTTCAATTCAATTAAATGTCGACATTCAATGAACGCGCTAGTTATTCAATCAAATAGCAGATTCATCCAGATGATTGCGATATGACGTTCAGTCAAGAAGTTGAACGTTATATTAAACAATTTGACGAGTTGTTCTTGAGTCATTCAATTAAACGTCGCCATTCAATGAACGCGCTAGTGATCCAATCAAATAGCTGATTAAACCAGATGACTGCGACATACATACCACGTAATGAAATTGACTAACCATTCATAGGGTTGATACTCGGGGTTCAGTATCATTTTTATTAAGGCTTTTTGGGCTGCTGACAGCAGTCTCAATAGTTTATAATACATATATAGTATACTAGTAGCTGCATTGGAATCTCGTTAATCATATTCTTGTGAAAGCTTTTTTTTAGGTGGAATGTACGTTTAACCTCTAACAAATAAAATGTAATGATTTTAAATTCATATTCAGTTATATATCTTATTATATACAATGCGAAAGTGGAAGTATGTAGGAGCCGCGAAAGGCCCAGGCTCGTCTACCACGACCAGATTAGTCGTGTATTAACAGAAGGTGATGTTAGGAGTCATAAAAACCGTAGAGCTTGTATGAAAAGGATTATGAATGTTGAAGAGACGAGTGAGGTGTGTAAGGATTGTCCATATGGCGTTCGGTTCTCTCAGCTTACCCCGTCAGGAAAGTGGCGTGAAGTTTAGTTAGTTAATTAGTTATCTTTTATTTTAATAAATTTTAACTTGTCTTTTTGTTGTCGATCGAAGCAAACTTATGACACCAATAGTGTTGCAAATATTCATAGACTACATAAACAGCCACCTGCTTACGACGACGGGCTGTATATTTATTTGGCATTTTTAGTGGTATGAAAATATATGTGTTCGTCTGAAAATATCGTGTGGATCGATTTATTTGAAGAATTTAAAAACTGTTCTACTACAATGAGGTTATATCAGCACTGAGAACCTTTTTCATTATTAAGTGTAACCTACGAATCAGTCATTATAGCTATTTAGCATAATAAGTTGATGATTTACTTGGGCCTTCTTCGCGTCCGGTCCCGAGCGGTAATGAGGGGGGTCGATGGCGGGTCGAGGTGAGGCCGAGATGACATACGTGATATCATTTCCAGCACGAGATGAGCTCCGTGCGAGTGGCGAGTAGCCTTCGCGCCGACAGCTGGTGGGAATGCAATTGAATGTTGTTGGTAACATAACAACATTTAATGTGATAACTCATATGATGAATTGATAGCGAATGGCGTATTACGTTTTGTTTGTGCTGCTGTTACGTCTTTATTTACATGGTTATTTGTAAAAAAAAACTTCAAAAACAGTGGTTGCGGCCCACTATGTCTGACTGGCTCGATGGCGCATTTGGTAGATCCTGTCCTATGCGCCAAGAGTTGTGGGTTCGATCCCCACTTAGAAAAAACATTTGAATGATGAATACTTGTGTTTGTTCTGTGTCTGGGTATTAATATATTATATTTATGTATATATTTGTAGTACCACATATTGTTGATTCTGATATCCGTAACACAAGTGCTTAAGCTACTTAGCTCGGAGTCAGATCATTGTATGTGATGTCATCGGATATTTTTTTTTTTATTTCATAACTAACCCCGAATATATAACCCTGAATATTATACGTCATGTCTTCAGTTTTATTTTAGTGGTATAGATCTAGTTATAATTTTACCAATTTTAATATAATTTACGGATTTAATGTTTAATGTATATATACGCATATCGATTATAATACACGCAATATTGGGAAAGAATAATTTTGTATGTGGTCTAAAATTTAAATGAGGTAAAAAACAGCAAATCACTTTAAACCATTTAATTAATTATTTTAAAAAGTTTCCTTAAAACTTTTACAAAAAAGACTAACTAAAGCTTACTTAACAGTACTCCTTGTCGGAAGAAAGTGGCGTCATTGTCATCTGTTTTTGCATCATTGGTCGTCTTTGTTTCTGGGTGACGTAAAGACGAGAACAAATTGTGGTTAATTTATAGAGCGGTCGTTGGCCTGCCGATGGGTAACAGATTGGTCATGGGGTTACACCAAATCACACTGTACTTAGACGGGCAATCTTTGCCTGTCATAACACTCAAGTGGAATTAATCAATGTCATGAAATCTATTATGTTGGCCTCAATAACCAAAATCTTTTAAAGAATGTGAATCTGCCACTGGTTCGGAACGGTGTTTCCACCAACACAACTCAGTAAGAACTCTTTTCAGCGTCTAAATATACATAGATCTACTTATTTATTTATTTATTAAGTCTCACTAACAACACATACATTAAGCATTTACAGTTATATAATATAATATAATATCTATACATTGTTCTGATGTACATGTCAATTATAAGCGATCTACTCGGTTTATCATCATAAAAACACGAATATACGTACGTACGTATCATAAACACAGGAAAAGACACTTGCACGTTAAAGCTTATCCCATTATGTATAAAATGCAAGCTACTCCCAGCTAGTTTTAAGTAAAGAAGAAGGTAATCCACATGAACATAACAATCATCTTTGTCCACCAGGATGAGATGCAAGCGTGGACGCCGGTGCTGACGAACATCGCTCTGCTCATAATCGCGACGGCGCACTGCGCGGTGTGCGTGGCGTCGATCTACCACGCGGCGCGGCGCGCGTGCGCGTGCCTGCGCGCGCGCCCGCCCTTCGACCACAACCAGTTCGCGCCGCAAGCGGCCGCCAAGCAGTTCGTGGTGCACGTCGATGAGCGGGATCCTCACGACTTGAGTAAGGAGCTCGAGGCCAAGCTGAACGGGGACGTCAAGAAAAAGAAGGTAATACTCTTATCAGCGAGTAGGTTGTAGCTTAATTGTATATGCAGCCACCGTGTAAATCCCTTAAAATAGAGGTCCTGGTTGGGCCTCTTCTGATTCTTATCCAGACCTACGACGGTACTCTTAAATATTATATTGAATTCTGTTTTACCATGTTGTCAAAAATAAACTGCTAAGTTACGCTGATTGTTCTGTTTTTCATTTTTTTTGGTGTCACAAGCAAATTTTTGAATATGTTCTACCCCATGACCAGACAATCAATATATCTTAAAACTTAATTAGCTGGCATGTTTAGTACGTTCTGGATTTTACTCTACAAAATGGTGTAGCAATAAAATTAATTGTTGTGGAAGAGCAGAAAACATCACTAAAATTTTAGATCACTTCCATTATCATGACATGATCAAATATGTGGTATTCCCAGGACGAGCCCCCGGAGTACGGCAGCGCGAACAGCAAGGAGAAGCTGGTGACGCACTGGCTGGGGCGGCACCAGGGCGTGCTGCCGGCGGGCGCGGGCGCCGCCCCCGCCGCCCCTGCCGGCACCGCCCCGCGCGCGCGCCGCCCGCACGGCGTGCGCAAGCCGCGCAAGCCTCCGCCGGTGGTTCTGCTGCCTGCGCACCCTGCTAGCACGGTGAGTCTATACATACATAGGTACATAAAATGTTTATACTCAGGGTTGGTCTGAGTTGAAAGGGCCAGGGCGGCTCCCAGCAAGCTCGGAACGTTTCCTATTTTATTCTAAGCACCGCAAGTGAGGCCGTGTCGCCGGCTGGGGCAGGCTGGAATACCTCCACTCTATGGCAAGTCTGGCGCTGCTTACACTAGCATACAAATTCTAAATATGTACTAAATTAGCATACTAATACCTGGAGAGGTCCGAAGGCAGGATGCGGAAGGTAGAATGTATCTGTATTACCATCCTAGACAATTTTCCTTTTATTATTTTAAAACCGATTGGAAATCTTACAGTCATTTTAAATTACCCAGCACGGATGGGAAAATTTATAATATGTTTACGATAGTTCGTAATATACATCCAACAGTTAATATGAAATTAGATAAAATTAAAAAAAAATTACGGTTTGACAGATCTTTCTAATCGATACTAATACTATTTTTAAACGTGGCGTCTAAACAATTGGTGAAAAAATCTACATAAAGATCTGTGACAATGAATCGTGTTTAATGTTATATATGTTATAAGGGAGGAAATTAAGCTTCTATTTATAAAACTATCATTATATTTTGTATCGTGCTTTAAACACATGTATTGTCTGAAATGAAATGAAATAATTAAATGGAATAATTTATTCTGCAAGTGGATTCATAACAAATTCTTTTGCACGTCAAACATCTAACGTTCTTATTTATTCGAGTCATACTAAAGACTTCAACGCGTGATATCACGTTGATGTTTTTTGTACGGGCGCCTTGAGTTACGTACGACAGAGGAATTAACTTAGCTATATTGATTAAAATAATATACCGTTTGATTAGCTCGATGGCCCAAGAGTTGTGGGTTCGATCCCCAACCAGGACAAACATTCGTGTGACGGATACTTGTGTTTGTTCTGTGTCTGGGTGTTAATATCCAATATTTAAGTATATATTTGTAATACTATTGTTGTTTCTGATATCTGTAACACAAGTGCTTAAGCTACTTCGAAGTCAGATTAATGTATGTGAGGTAGTCTAATATTTATTTATTTACCTTTCTCTATTTATAAGGATTTTTTTTACACAATTTTATGTTAATTTTAGGCACTATTTCATTGTTTCTAGCAAACAAAAATATTTATAAAGAAAATAATTTCAGGTTAAAAGGTTTTAAAATTATGTAGTCAAGAACAAAATAATTGCAATTACGAAAAGATCTACAACTATTACAAAATAATGCAAATTCGCGAATGTAATGCTGTGACCTCAAGACTGTCAACAAAGCCTTTGGAATTCACATCAGCAGAAGTGTCAGGTTAATGACGAAGCGTTACATAATTGCTATTTATATCAATTACGATCTATCTGAAAGGATCTGACGGCGCGCCCAGATTCCTGCGCCTGCGACGGACGGCGCAGGGCTGGCAGCGTAATGTGCACTAGCGAGCGACCTTCATCTATATCATTGACATTGTATAACTAACTAAATGAAACCTTCTTAAAACCTTATAACGTACATTAAAAAAATATGTTTGGCCCATGTTAATCTGGGACAAAAAAAAAAAGAATGTGCCAACTGTGGTTCTTGCCTAGCATGTCGTAAGAGGCGACTAATGGTTTACGGGCTTTTGGGTATGTGAATGAGTAGGCGACGAGCTAGCCACTTGTCACTCCTTTTTCACAGCTTTCCACCCAACCCAGCCCACTGTCCCATGTTGGTCTGGGACTTAAAAAGAATATGCCAACTGTGGTTCTTGCCTAGCATGTCGTAAAAGGCGACTAGTGGTATATCGGGTTTTGGGTGTGTGATTGTGTAGGCGACAGGTTAGCCGCTTGTCACTGCTTTTTCACAATTTTCCATCTAAACCAGCCCGGCTTGAATTTTGGCTGAATGTGGTTGAAGGGGCTTGCTGCCCCTTCGACTCTGCCTACCCCTTCGGGGATCGTGGGCGTGATGTTATGTGTGTTATGTTTGTAAAAAATATGTTTAATTATATGTGCCTGTAGCTTTACCCGCGTTTATGTTTAATGTTAGATATATAGCCTATAGCCTTCCTCGATAAATGGCGCTATCTATCAGTGAAAGAACATTTCAAATCGGACCAGTAGTTCCTGAGATTAGTGCGTTCAAGCAAACAGACAAACAAACTTCAGCTTTATATTATTAAGTATAGATCACATTTTACCTTATCAAAAGGTTAGGTGGAGTAAATTCTAATTGAAAATAGCAGGAGTTAATAATAAATAAACTAATGTATATAACGTATTATTGCAATACTGTGGGAGTTAAAAAATCTGCTAATAATTTGTTCACAATATTAGCTAACAATTTTTTTTTTACCATTGAGGAGCAAGTGGAAATTAATTTACTAATATGGAAAATATCTTGAATTAAAACAATTTTACGTGATTGAATATGTAAAATTTAAAATTGTTGAGTAAGTTCACACAATAATATTGAATACTTCATCTGCGTAAAATATAGCCTATGTTACTCGCTAAAAAGCTTTTCAGTGGTTATTTTTTTTAAAATCAGTCATATCCTTAGGAGCTTATTTAATGTCAATAAACAATCTTAAAATTAAATTTGAATCCTTCGTTATTATAAAAATTAGAATATGTTGCATCCCTAACAACCATAGACAACAGAGTGCGTAGTGCGCGCCAGTTCCGCATTGCTCTACTTGTCTCTTCCTGGACGCACAAACTGACAGAATGACGCGAGGTACTTAATCTGTGATTTATGTGCTAATGGGGCGTGCTGCGAGTCGACATTGATTTTTTACCGCAACGCTTTGCTAACTTTACGATGTCGTATGAATACTATTAACGATGTAATCGATTCTAGTAAATAAGAATTTTGGCTAACAGTTGCAGGCCGAGCGGCTCGCTGTTCTCTTTAGTCTGCCTACCCTTCACGGAATGCAGGCAGTGTAATATTACCAATAAATGATAAGAGGGATGATGACTGCATTAAAAAAACTATAATTAAAATACTAGACACATATTTTTCGCTTTAGCAAGTTAACAAAACATCACAAAGTTATAGAGCATCAACGTTTTGGAGTGGGGGCTTGCGATTTTTGGTACAAATTGTACGAATGTGTGACGTCACGCGCATCTTAAATGCATTGTATCTTCGCCAATGTTTGTTTGACAAATAAATAAAAAAATACGTGTTCAATATTTTTTTGTCATCTAACTGACGGACTGAACAGAATGTATTAGTCATCTTACCTATTATTTAAATATTAAAACTTAAGACCCCTGTGAGTGTGTCGAACCTCTCTTAGACTCTATGCGCTAGTATAGACTTATAATTGTCTATCTCTCGTAACAGTACGTTATCTGAATGAAAGGTGATTTATATCTACTTTAATATCGCCCACGCAGACCCTTAGGGGTAGAGTTCAAGGAGAAGTAAGATCCCTAAACCATATTTAGCTAAAAATAAAACTGAGTAGGGTTAGGCTTTAAGTACATGACGCTGGAACCGCACCGGCGCCGGACCGCATGTTTGTGTATACGAATGAATATCGCGCCTGCGCCGCGCAGTAATCGTTGCCCCCTCAGCATCAAAATCCGGTCCGGCGCCGGTGCGGTTCCGGCGTCATGTACTTGAAGCCTTGGATGAACAATTCTAATTGTGTAAGTGGCGTAAACACAAACACCCAGAAAACTATTGGAACACAGTTGGTACATTCCTTTTTGAGACCCAAATCAACATGGGACATTATATAGTTAATATCTATTAGTATATACTAATCTATATTTTATTACATAAAGCAGAAGAGTTCGTTTGTTTGTTTGGTTGTACGCGCTAATCTCAGTCACTCAACTAGTCTGAATTGAAAAATATTTTTGTTTTGTATAGTTTATTTTTAGAGGAAGGCGCAGTTTCACCCGCGTTTATGATTCATATTATATAAATATTAAGGCATATCTAGTAAATAAATATACATAAGCAGACATGGCACACGGGCTATAAGGTATCCAATGAGCTTAAAGTGCGATTATTGCTAGGAAGAGGACTAGGATATTAGTTAGAATAATCAGATAATTGGCTAGGCCACAAGTGTGGTCGCGGGCGGTGGCGCACGCGCAGCCCGGACAGCCGATAGCGCGCCGCGCCCGCTCTAATGAGACGATTGACGTCAGATGAGCTTAATGAGGAGAACCCGGTTATTTATTGGTATGGCGGAGAACAATCTTGATTTCGGAACACTTGATTTTAGCCCAGCTTTTATAGGCTTTTATAGGGGGATAAATGACTTTGTACCGGACATTTAAAACACTCTTTACTCTGTTTATTTAGTTCTATTCTGATTTAGAATATATAATACGTTATACATTTTGGAAATCAGTATAATTTGTTCCTATTTCAGTTGGCTAACAGTTATCGATCACTGGACAGTTATTTCATAATTGATCACTGTGCCAGTTATACAATAGCATTAGTTGAATGAACAATAAAAAGCTGTTGATTGGTGGTTTTCCGTTATCGTATCTTATTTTAAGTCCTATGACAGCCGTTGTAACTTTACAACAATTATTTTTTTACTCCATCAAGGCACCAAGAAGAAATCACTTAATTAACTTGCATTGACTACATATATGACAAGTCAATGCATCGTAAAAATGGCGACGTAAATATTACTCGCATTAAAGTCTCAAAGTGCAAATTATGCGTTTGTCATAGCGGAATCGTGTTTTGCTCGTTAACTGTTGTATTTTACAACTTATTCTTTTACTGCGCACACGCTGTAGACGATGCCAAGTTGCCGTGTCTGCCGCACGGAATACCCTTGCCTATGTTCATTAGAGGAATATTCAATCTTTAAAAAGTTAGCATTACAACATAATATCACGCCCATAATCCCTTAAAGGGTAGGCAGAGTCAAAGGGGCAACAGACCCCTTTAACCACATTTAGCCAAAAATAAAACAAGCTTGGTTAGATGGAAATTTGTGAAAAAGTAGTGACAAGTGGCTAGCTCGTCGCCTACACAATCATACACCCAAAAACCCCATATACCATTAGTCGCCTTTTACGAGATGCTAGGTAAGAAACACAGTTGGCACATTCTTTTTTAAGTCCCAGACCAACATGGGACAGTGGAATATTTAATCTTAAATAAATTGGAATTAACTTTGTATAACAGCATGCATCATCTTCTTAACTAGAAATCAATATGCATGTTATGAAGCAAGAAGTATTGAAGGTTATCATCTAAAGAGTAGCTCAGCTGTGCTAGAGGTAGAATCATTAAAAATTATACAATATTGATACAGAAAAGATAGATTAATGGAATCTTTGAAAAATCTAAACGACGACCAATTGGCAGAACATTTTGTATGCGAGCCGTAAACATATATATTTCATTGCTTACGGTATATCCGTTACAGAACCACAGTGTATTGAGATATTATAATAGTTTCGAGGTTTTAGGTTCAGTTTGTGCAAACAGCGGAATATAAGCAACGTTATCTTATTGTAATAAAATGCACCTTGCGCGTGCGCCCTAGCGAGGGCGACACGGGACCTCGCCTGGCTGTAAAATAAACGTCTGCGGCACCAAACGGTGCCTCGCACAATGGCTGCTTTGACGGAAGTCGTTTTTGCGGGGAGGTGTAAACGCAACGAGTTATAGTCCGCGATTAACGATTAACAAGCGAGACTCTCATGCTAACATTTCTTTTGTTCCATAGATAAAAGCTATTAAAAACAGAAGGGCAAAATGGTTACTCTAATCAGAATTGATTTCAAATCCAAAAATGATTTGTCAAATGATAAAGCCTATTATCCATGTGAAAAGCAACCACAATTATAATAGTTTAATAGCCAATTCGTTTCTACGTAATAATTGACCAAAAGATTTAAACATGGCGTTCAGTTCCCTCTACCTACCCCGCTAGGGAAGTGGCGTGAAGTTTAGTTAGTTAGTTTAGATTTAAACATAACAGTAAATATTAATTATTGACGTGGACTATTATTTTGTTGATGTGTCTCAACAGAAGTTCACTGGTAATTTTTACACCTGAGAATATCTAGTTTGGTCTAGAATAACCCAATTTCACGATATAATTTGTAACAATGCGGAAATGCAACACCTCAACAATCAACCAGCCTCTAAAAATATGCAACAGTCTAATTTGATCTGGAACATTGAGTAATTCCTCCAATGGTGGCAAAAGATTCTTACAAAACGTAAAAATGTGAAGGAATTTAGATTAGGTTATCATTTCTAATGTAAAAATAACCTAAAAAACGTAAGCTCGTTGATCCAGATAATTTGAACCGTGATAAATAACCGATAGTGGACAAAAAGTGTGCGCGAGCGCAGAAGAGATGACGAAAAAAATCCACGAACTGAGAGATGACATTCGAGTGACAGTTGGCGATGACTTACATAGAAATAATATCTCAAAATCAGGTCATGGATTTAGGTAATTGACCGCAAGATATGGAACATCCAGTTTAATACTTTTCTTTTCAATGTAATGGAATTGAATGAACAAAATTGGCGTTTCTTTATTATTTTTTATACAGACGTGATACAGTTATAAGATTTATAAAAGAAAAGTTTATGATTATTTTTATTATTATTGCTTACATCATTCATAACTGATGCAATAGTATAGGTAGCATGTCATTTTAATACTTTACATGATTGGTGTATTATACATATTTTACTTGACTTTGGCAAAATTCGTTTAATAAGTCTCAAAGCCATAAAATAGTGTAGTAGAAGTTAGGAGCCATAATAACCGTAGAGCTTGTATGATAACGATTACGAATATCAAAGAAGCGATCGAGGTGTGTAGGGACCGTGCGTATGGCGTTCTCTCAGCCTACTGCTAGGGAAATGTCGTGAAGCTTGTTAGTTTGTGAGTAAAAGTAGAAATATAAGGCGTTTAAATGTGTACATTATCTCCTCTCTATCGTATATTCAATTATCCGAGTCCATATTTACTTTAACCCGGCATTTTTTGTAAGCGTCTGTTTTTGCCGGCGCGCGCGTAAACAATAATTGCTGGCAACGTAAACAGAAACACTTCCTATTAGCGACAGAGCCGCGCCGATTGGAAACGCGCACAGCGACGCCGCAGGGCTGCCTTCTAGACTTTGAATCGAAATGTTTTACTTTATTTTACCTAGAATGATTGTTTAATTATATAATTGCAAGAGTAAACTGCTAATTAATTAAACTTTATCAGTAGAAAGTCCCTTTCTTAGTCAGGGTCCACCTTATAAATGATCCATGTTTAGCGAGTCCGCTACTGCTTACACGCCTTTACTATAACTCTCTTACTTTTCCATTTTAAATATATTCTGGGCTAAGAATTGTACTGGGAGTTGGGGGGGCAATGATTAAATTTACACTTAATGAAATGCTTTACGCATATCACTTTGTGGTGTGCGTAATAAGCGTGTCATACTGGTGCTAAGGTGGTTCATGTACAACGCTCAGGGTCTTACCGGAGTATACTCCCTAAAAGGGATGCATCCTTCACGCTTTAGAAAACCCCACAAGATCACCTGATCTCATGGTTTTCTAAAGAGTGTGCGGTAGTCCCATGGTGTACATTACCAGCGTCTCAACCCTGCGCAACATATTTATAACCCCAGTCACACTGCGGGCGCGGGCGGCGCGGGCGCAGGCGCGGGTGCCGCTATGAGAGCGGAACGCGCGGCAAAAACCGCGCCGCTACCGCGCGCGCACCGGAACCGCGCCTCGCGCCTGCGCACTCCCGGCTAAGACCGGGGATGGCAGAAGTTATTGTACTTAAAGGTAAAAGAGGTCGATCGGAGAGCCTTCGTAGGTTAGGTACAGCTTGCGCATAAGTTGCAAATACTTAATAATTATTTCTTTAATTTATTTATTATTCACTTCTGCTTTACGAATTCATCAACGCACTAATTACTATTGTGTTATTGTAAAAATTACCAAATCAAATAAATTATATGTGTGAGTTACTTCTTTATAGTTTAAAAATATCTGTATTAGAAAGTATTATAGAAGCAATACAATTTCTTCACCATGATACAAATTATTTGGTTGCCCTATATCTAACCCTTGTTACGAAGGTTTGATCGGCAGTCGCTTCAATGTAACAAGACTCGCTAATTTTGCATCATGCTCTAAGCAGACCCCGATTAATCACGGGGCAACGCGAGGTAGAAGATAGGCATTACAATTAGTTTTTGTCAAAGCAAAGGCAGTATTCGTCAACCTTGAATATCTCTAGTGTGAGATCCAATAAAAGAAATGATTTCAGATAAAGAAATCTATCAGCATTCGGTAAGACTTCACGTTGTAAGAAAGATGTTACTTTCCTACATACGCTATTTGGGAATCCCATGATTGCAAATTCTTTTAACCAATGTCACGATTTTTCTCTTCGAATTTGACAAGTTAAATTATGTACGTTATTTAACAATATGAAAATACTTATGAATGTAGAAGAAGCAAAAGGTGTATGTCAGTATCGTAGCAAATGGAAGTACGTGATCTCTGCCTACCCCCATGGGAAAAAGGCGTGACATTATGTATGTATGTATTTAACAATATAAGGTCATTGAACTGCCACGCGTAAATAAAAGTGGCAATGACCGTGTTAAACAATAAAATTGTTTTAATGTCATCATCCATGAATACCAAGCAATGCGTGTATATAAAAAATAGGTAAGAAAATAAAAAATACGCGATATAGATGATTTACGTCAACATCGTCAACGTTTACGAGCAGGCACGTAAATGGCGATTAATGAAATCGAAATTTTCTCTGATAGTTGTTGTGTAACATCTGTGATTTAAAAGAAAAGTCTTGCATGTAGCTAATGTTCAGTAATAATTCAATAAGCAGGTTATGACGATAAGACAATCTTTATGTACACGTAAAGCTAATGTTAGCAAAATATTAAAATATCATTTCGATGACATAGGTATACTTTTTAGAGTTTGTGTAGTCCAATGATGTTATGAAATGTAAGAAGCTCTGATTTGTAATATAGAACGCGCCTTATATTCATGGATTGAAGCCTGATATAAGCAGTGAAATTAAAAAATCCTCACTGATTTGAGAATGCAATTATTAATTAAAAGATTAAACAAGTATCATATTGATTGTAGCCATGGAATCTAGGTAACAAATGTTTATTAACATTGGCGAAACGCGATACACACAAAAACCCGGAATCTAGTACAAAAAGAAAGATTTAGGTTGTAGGTCGCGCCCTCGCGCACCAAACATGTGATTTAGTGAAAAAATATCTCGCATTTCCCTCATAAATACTTGATTGACCTCGCCACCTCGCGTTTGTTGTCAAAAATCGTATTTTGGCTACATTTGGCTACATTCTTGCGGGCAAACGTATTGGGGTCGACTAAAACAAGTTATTTGTTGGTCGCTGTGACACGGACGAGTCAATAATAGCTTTATTTTATAGCCACGCTGCATGAGACTACGGGCTGCCTGTTACTGACCTATCGAACTATTGGCATATTGAACGGACCGTTCGGTGCGCAAGGCCGGCGAGCGACTTATGACTGTTATTTTAAACTGAAGCATGTTTTACCAGAGATCTGGAGTATAAAAACATTTCCCAGGTACGTTATTCAATTTAGGATATAGGATTGTTATAATCGACTCTAAACCTTGCAAAGAAAAAAACTAGTAATAAACTTGTTGCCTGGAAAATATTTTAAAATAAAACGGAAATTGATTATTTTTTCTAATGATGATGGCATCAGCACTTAACGAAATATACGTGAGACCAATCGTAAGTAACTATGATTACGATTAATAAGAAATAATCGACGTAATAGATCATATTATATACAGGGGAATTGTTACAGCGCTGTGAACATAATATGTAACATTACGGCAATTTGTAATAAAACTTTGATAAAAAAATCGATTTAAGAACCACCTTTTTTTAAAAGAAATGACGGCATGCCCAGCTATTTGAGTCATCGAACATGCGCCCGCGTCTATTTCGTTCGATCGATCGCAAGGCGCGGTCCACTGGACCCGAAACATCCTTCGCCGATCGCGAGCTTTCGACCGCGCGGCGGGCGCAGGCGCGGGTCGTTGCCCCATCCTTGGCCCGGATTCCGGCGCAGGTGCGTTCGCGCAGGCGCGCCCGGCTTATTGATAATGCCTTGTTAACACATTGTTTTGATTAGCGCTTTTTTTCTTTTGTAGCTGTTTTGGAACGAGTTGGGTTCTGTTGTTTTTAGCTGGTGATGTTTTGTTTATAGACTGTAATGTTGGATTGAGTGTGATAATAAAAATATTTATGATAGATATATATTTATGATATGTATATAATAAATCATTACTTTATATGTCGTATGCTGTGCGGTAGTAGCTCAATAGTTGTGCGCTGTGCGTAGGTGCGGTGATATGGCGAGTTTTCCTAAAGAAAAAAGTGGTTTGACTTATAACGAAATAATCTATCTCTAAGGAACAGTTTCTTTCTGAATAAGAAGTAAACAGAAAAGGACATGCCTTTTCAATATAGACCACTTTGTAGTTAATTAACGCACAAATTTACTTTCAAATTAAAATATTAGTTAGGATGTGTTTTCAAATTCACAGACATTCAATGTAGAGGATTGAGACAAACGTATCAGCTGCAATCTGTCAAACAATGTGTGCCCATCAAAAGTCATGCGTCTAATTGCGATAGCAAACTCCCACAAATTACACTTTTAGACAAACACACAAACTTTCCTCGCGAATCGCCCATTCAACCCGCCGCTAGCCTACGTCCGTCCCATGGTTTCTCTCGTTTCTAGGGCGCCTGCGACGCTTTGTTACCGGCGAGTTATAAATATTTACCAGCGGAGGTATTTAGGCGTCAGGTTTCACTGTTTCGTCGAGTTTTATTGTTGCGTATGGTAATACGGCTCCGGTTGGAACGAGAATGGCTCATTTTGCACGCATCGACTTATTAAATATTCAAATAGGTGAAATTTGACATTGATTCTAAAAACGGTACTGATCAAGAACTTATTTCCTTTGCTTGTCTTGTCAGGTTTCAATCCTTTAACCAACTCTTAAATGCAAAATTAAATTGTTAGGTGATTTTTTTAGACGATGGAAATCTTAATTGGAAGTAAGGGATCGATAATTTAATCACAATTATTTATAACAGTTTTATTTAGAGTTTTCATCATTGAGTCTAAATTTATTGGTGGAATCTCACATTACGCTTTGAGGATGCAATGGAAAACTACATACTTTTAAAATGAAAACCCAGATTTTTGTTCGTTACCGTTAATCATGGTTTTTCATTGAGAAACTGAGCTCGCAGTTTTCGTGTTCACAAAACAGTACGCACAATTAAGCGAGTTTCCGCGATGGTATCCGCTCGCCTGCGCGTGCGCATGCCAAGTGGAGCGCCGCCGTTGGAAAATTGCAGTGACACACCTTCAACTGTAACTAAAGAATGACGTTTGGTTGTTGTATATACGTCTTGTATGTACGTCTTTATTAGAGAATTCATCATCATCATTGGTAGCTTAATGGTAAGGCAGCACACGCGCCTCTTAACCGAGGAGTGCCGGTTCAAACCCGGGCTCGTACCTCTGGATTTTTCAAGTC
Source organism: Glyphodes perspectalis (assembly GCA_951394215.1). Lineage (NCBI taxonomy): Eukaryota > Metazoa > Arthropoda > Insecta > Lepidoptera > Crambidae > Glyphodes > Glyphodes perspectalis. The sequence continues at coordinate 17,433,298 of OX596207.1, read as the reverse complement.
TATGTACGTATTTATACCACTAGCTCGACGGTGAAGGAAAACATCGTGATGAAACCTGCAAGTTTGAATTTGCAGGTTTCATCACGATGTTTGGATTTGTAACCATGATCCAAAAATTGTCTGGTTCCCCTATCTTAGGGTTACGAAGGTCAGATCGGCAGTCGCTTCAATTACTAGACTCGCTACATCCTGGATCATGGTCTAAGCGGACCCCGTCTAAGCACGGTACATAACGCTAGGAAGATGATGATATACGTCTTTATTAGAAATTGCAATGCTGGATGCAGCAATCCAGGGCCCGGCACATTTTTAGTTGTGCTTGATACTGCGACATGTGCTGGTTCAATGCCGCTGGATTTCAATCCTAACCAGAGATTGGAATGTTGTACAAGCAGTTCGGCCGGGTCGGTACAATTTTAGATCTGTTGGGTCTAGCATCATGTGCTGAATTCAGCGAAAATTACCGCTTGATTGCGATGCCTAGTATATAATACTAGATGTGCCCGCGCACTTCGTTGCGCCCCGTTCTCGGATTTTAAATTATTATTTTCCTCGCAATTTTTCCATATTTTCTTACACACATATTTTAAAACTAAAATCATCCAACAGTCCAGCCGTTCTGCAGTTTTAGCGAGACTTACGAACAGAAATTCATTTCCTTACGTAACCGCTCCAGTATACTGTGGCCCCGAGAGCAATGCGCCACGCACAGTGACGAGTTACGGACAGTTCTGATCTGATTGTTTCCTTATACTTAATTAAACATAATCTCGTAGAAACCGCTACGGGGAAATAGTTCTTCGGATCTTATTTATTTGTTTTAAACAAAACGTATACATGTTTGTGGACTCAATGACGAACGGTTGTTTCGGCCTGTAGTCCCAGGGTTGTTTCCTGAAATCCATTCAGAGAATAATTTTCTGGACTAGGTGTCATATAACTCTATATTAATGCAAAGATTAAATTTTTTATTATTTTTTACTGTTGTTAAGGGGCCTAGCTGTCTCTTTGATTCTGCCTACCCCTTCGGGGATTACTGGCGTGAAAATATGTATGTGTAAGTATGAAAAAATTGAATGCTAGATTTTTGTAGGTATGTGAAAGTTTACAGATAATAAACTAATTTTGCTGAGAAGATGACAAATTTCCGTCCATAAGTTTTGGCTAATAGGATAGTTTCGTATTTCAGGGCAAGTGAAATTGTTATATGTAAACGAGCAGTGAATTCGTTATAGGTAATCTCATTGCCATAAAAGGATTTATATTTCATTATCACTTAGTCTCAAACGGATGCTTTTACTCTTTTATGTGGATATTAATCTTCAAACTGGAAATTAAATCTAATAAAAATCAATTACGGTCTATAGAATAGATAATTTTATTACGTTTTTATTTGCCATAAATGTCGCTGACACCAATTATAGCGCGTTGTGCCGCGATCTGTGGGTAAACCTGATCCAGCTGTATGTTTGATAGGGACAAGTGTCTGTGAGTCTGGCACAGGGCACTCAGATATACAGCCCGCTAAGAACAATGACTTTCTGATAAAACGAAGATTAGTCCCATGTTGGTCTGGGACTTGGCCCATGCTGATCTGGGACAAAAAAAAAGAATGTGCCGGCTTTATTTTTGGCTGAATGTGGTTGGAGGGGCATACTGCCCCTTTGATTCTGCCTACCCCTTCAGGGATTATGGGCGTGATGTTATGTATGTATGTTTGTACGAAGATCTATGCCAACGAAAAGGATTCTTATTTCAGTCAAGTCTTTTAGTAGTTTATTTTAGGGCTTACTAAAGTACGACTCTTGAGTGAAAATATAATATTTTTGTATGTTTTACCTTTATAGAGAGCTCTAGTAACTATAGTTTTCGAAATGTAATACAGGTTTTAAAAGACTTGAAGTAGGCTCATCATCACCAGGAATGTTTGAGATTTCCTAGTTTACTTGTATGGGTAGCCTGTGCCCTTATACGCCTAAGGCTCCCAGAAGCGATAAATTACATTATTATGTCGTCTTCGTTTATTAGTCCTTTATATATTTTGATTGGCAGAGGCACTAGACGCCGCCTTGTCTTTGGTCAAACCATTACTGGTCTATGGTCTACCATAGATTAATGGGATAATGGCGGCGTTTCCGGCGGGAAAGTGCGCAATTAGCTGGATCAAACGGGCCGCGCGTTGAGCGAGAGGGACGCGCGCATTCGTGAGACAGAGATGGTAGTTTCTCTGATTGCATCTAGGTATGGGGGCATGTTGGCACATGTTTGCAGATGATGGCTGATATTTGTCGCAATTTATGAAATTTGTGTGAGTTCGCTTCGGTTTTGTTGCGATTATTTCGCAAGTCGCATCGGAATTACGCTAGAGAAATATGTCGTTTACAGCTAATGCAATGATGTTTTTGCTCTATGCAGTAATTTTACCTCATATGTCCCGGGATGGTCGTAATTTCCATACAGCTAGCGGGAATGCATTGAATGTGCATAAAAGATGTATCTTTATTGAAAATATGTAAGAGGCGGTGCCGCGTTGGTAGGAGGTCATTTATTCCTTAAGTAGGAAGGCTAAAGACGGTAGATTGGCAGGTAAACAGATAAAAGAAGAATATCTATATTGTAGAGAAATATTATAAAGTAAATAAGGGGTGGTTGATACATATTAATTCAAAATATACGTCAATTAATATTCTTCCATACTTGTTCCACATAAAATCTTATAGATTTTAAATTAAGTTTGGTAGAGAACTGGTTAAATTAACCCTTGACCTGACGTGAGGTAGAAACATAGACCCTGTTTGACCTTGTGTACTTCTTCATCGGCGTACCTACATTGATATGTATTACATTTGACATGGCTCCAGACTGTGGAGATTGAAAATTAATCAATCTCATTAATCGAAGGGTACTTCAAATTAATTTCGTGTTTTGATTGATGACAGCTAAACGCTCAGCCGACCCCTGACCTGCGGCACTCGCAATACCTGCGCGTGAGTCTGAGCTTTTGCGCAATTGCGCATCTGACGTGACCGCACTACGCTTTACAAACCAATACACAAGTAAATTGCAACTCTCGTAAAGACTTTATTAGGTACAATTTAGCTTTACATCAACCCATTTTATTCTGGAAGATTCTGGATTGGTACTTAAATGACATAGTTAATCTCAAAGATTATGAATCAACTATTTGGTCTGCGGTGAATGCCCTTAAATGCCCTTAAGATAAGTGACTGTATACCTATTACTATAAAACATGTTTCATAATATGAATGGTTCTACAATCAATAGGCTATTTTACTAAAAATTAAATTATAGTCCATTATTGAGATAACAAAAAATATTAGTTACGTATTTTTTCTTTTGTTCAGCAAACGAATAATGATAAAGATACAGTACTTCGTGACGTCACTAGGTGTGTAACATTTTATCGTCTATGTGACGTAAAGCGACCCATTTCAGATTTTTTAATTGTTCCAGTATTAGACAAAGCAAAAAATACGTATTCAATGTCTTTTGATAAATAATCTAACTTGAGGAATATATAAAAAAAATACTTAAATACCCCATTCATAAAGCGATTCGTGGAAACAAATAAAAAATATTTTCATAGCTTTAGTTTACATTTGTATTTGATAAACGTGAAGATATTTTAAGATTTTTTCTGTGTAGCATTCAGACACTTATTAATTTTTCCCTAAATTCGTTTCGACAGCTAGGGGCATATTGGCCAAATCATTTCTGTCAGATTTTTTATCCTGTCTATCCAATCTGCCTAGGAGTCAAACAAAAGGAACGAGTCAAGCGCTTTTAATAAGCACAAGTTATATTGTAACGGTTCTTTAGTATACAACCGTAAACACCGACCAACGAATCTGATAAATGGGAGACGATAATTTGCATTATAGAGAAAGCAGTACGGCACACGACCGTTACCGGACACGTTGAAATATTATATGAAAGAAAATATTATTACAACTTTGCATTTTAAATATAGAGAAAGCCTTTTGATTCGTGTTTCTTCAAGTTGATATATTTTATTCTTAGGTTACGGCTGCCATAATGAGTGCTTGTGTATAATTAACAGCATTTAATGTGACCGGGCGTTTGTTCTTGGTAACTGCAACATGTTAGTAAGATTTAATTCATCATTATCATCCTCATAGCGTTATATCATATGCTTAGACGGGGTCCGCTTGGACCATGATCCAGGATTTAGCGTGTCTGATAATTACGTTGAAGCGACTGCCGATCTGACCGTCTTAACCCTTATATAGGGGAACCAGACATTTTTTGGATCATGGTTAATAATTCAGGATAATTGGAAGCTTTGCATGCATGAATTAACATATCGTTGAGCAGAAAATGTATGTTATTTGAAATTGTCCACAGTATGGTAGTCTTTAGAGTAAACGCTTATCTTCTACCATATTATTACGACCCCTAAGGATCTTCGCTAAGAAACAAACACGGAAAATATGATACGGATTGTATGGAATGTCTATGAATCTTCATCTAATCTTTAAACTGTAGTCCGCCAGGACCCCACGGTAGCTTATTGAAGGCTTGTTACTTCTCCTAACTAACTTCACGGACATGAGATCCGAAGGAGGAGCAACCTACGTATTTTACAACGATCATCCATCGACCCTCGACCGGGCTAGCACTGCCTGCCGGCGATTGAACTTAAGGCCTCTTGGTCCCCGATCGGGTGAAAGTCGTTAATTGCAGAATTTCTAGCCGGCGGCGCTGGTCGTCCGGCGCGCGCAGCCCTTACGTAACCGTTTCGACGTGGAAGTGACGAGCGAGTGGATGTTCAAATAGCCACCAATTAGCTGCTGTCAAAGCGGATGTCGGTAGAAAGAGAGAGAATGGGACTGTTTTGATCGAGGTTATATTTCCGTCATCACGTATAATAAAGCTTCTTGAACTCTGTCTTCGGGGGTGGCCAACCCTGGATTGATACCGGGGGAACTTGGGGCTAGTGCTCCTAGTGGTGATGGGGCGGTATTTTCTACAGTGACAGGGGTGGCGCTAGCGTTAAATCCGGCCCTGGGGTGACAAGCGTGGCGCTAGCATTAAATCCAAAAAAAAAAAAAAAAAAAATCCGGCCCTGGGGTGGCAGGGGTGTTGGCGATCATCTTGGTAGTTCCTAAATGGGATCCTAGATTTCACAATCCTGGTTTTTGTATTGAAGGACTGATATGTCGTTTGAAATTCCCAATTTTACTGAGGTTTTTATTTATTCAGTCTGATATATTACTTTAATACGCCTGGTGCATTAGAAATTGCATATAAAGGCTGGATTCTATATGCAAATGCGTCCACTATATTTATTGTTATCTAAGTGCTGATAAACTACATTAAAATCATCGTGCCATATGGCGTTCGGTTCTCTCTGCCTACCCGCTAGGGAAGTGGCATGAAGTTTAGTTAGTTAGTTACGTATTCCAAAAGTGGAAAACGCCCTGCCCCTGTTTGTCGCGGCTAGCGTCTTCAACACTGCCACTTAGAGGCGATGTAACTTCGAGGTGCCTCTACGGCACCTCTTATAAACAACTTACTTTGCTTAGATACAACTATCTAAATGATGCAATAATTTTACAGCTTTTTGAAATCCAAAATAGTTGCCATTTCTGCATTTATAATGGCGTGTGACGTGTCATCTATACTATATTAATATTATAAAGAGGAAAGATTGGTATTTTTGTGTGTGTGTATGTTTATAATGAATAAATGATTTGAAAAATTCTTTCACCAATAGAAAGCTACTTTATCAAGGAGTAACATAGGCTATATTTTATACTCATATTCCCTCGGAAACGGGGACTACGCGGGTGAAACCGCGGGGCGCCGCTAGTCAACAGAGAAGAGGGGTAGGTGAGTGCGTGAACAATAAAAGAGTTAACGAAGAAATAACGTGAAGCTATTTACTTTAAAAGGTATATCCAATACCGAGCTAGTAAATAAGTGCAATATTATATAAGATATCGTGTTCGTGTGTAACTTACACAAGGAGCACTAAAATAATGTAATAATAACTATAAAATCCTTTTACTTCAACAAGAATATTGTTGTACTTTGAATCTCGATTTCAACTTTTCAAGCGAATTAAAAATGTTGAACCAGAGTTTTTTTTTGGCATAATTTGTACACAATTTATAGATTAATCAGTTTTGAAGCCTATATAAATAACGATAATTTCATTAAACTGTCATGTGGACTATTAATCGTTAAAGTTTAAAGTAGTTATCAGAGTTATTGCCACAATATATCAACAATCAATTAAATCGATTGCATTAGTTGCATCACAACCGCGTAGCCGAGTAGTGAGTGCGGGCTGAACAAACAGACAGACAACAGCGGGCAACGACCGCTGCTGGGAAAAGCGGGTGGCCACGCTGCGAGCTACTGCGAGACAAGCTGATCATGTAGTAAACAACTGTCTTCGTTGTTCAAGCTTTAGAGGCACCATACGAGTTGACATAGCTTCAAAGTCAATGTTCCTTTGTTTACGTAGATTGAATAATTACAAGACCGATGTTTTATACAGCATGCTTACTGCGATGTACATTTTATGGGCCGAGAATATCGGTGATTTCTTTGCAAAATTATGAAAAAAAATGCAATAATATTCATAGCTTCCTTCCTTTCCTTTAATCAGAAGTAATTTGGATAGAGTTTATAAACAGCTTGAACATAATTTTGCAATTTCAGTTTCAATGGGACCTATGTATGCAATGTTACGCCCATAATCCCCGAAGGGGTAGTTAGAGTCATAGGGGCAGCAGCCCTTAACCAAATTCAGCCAAAAAAAAACCGGGCTGGTTAAGATGGAAAATTGTGAAAAAGTAGTAACAAGTGGCTAGCTTGTCGTCTTCACAATCAGACACCCAAAACCCGATATACCATTAGTCGCCTTTTTCGACATGCTAGGCAAGAAACACAGTTGGCACATTATTTTTAAGTCCCAGACCAACATGGGACTTATGTAACGCTACGTAAAAGACGTCGATTGTGGTCGGAAACATTATTAACACATATTTTTTCATAGAGAATGTGTTAGTTCTAACGTACTTAGGAAATGAGTCTACCAATACGAAGTATGACATTATATTTAGCTAAATTTACGGGATGGATGGATTTACGAAAAATAATTTACGTGTGGGTAAAAATCGGCGTCTATTGGTTACTAAGTCCCTGATGATGTCTAAGCAAAAACCTGCACAAAGGGCCACAATGGACGTCGATTGTCTGAGCTAATTGCCGATGTGATGGTGTAAGAACCAAGTTCATTCATTATATAGATATATACATTCCGAAATAATTGTTTGATATATGATAATAATCCGTTTTACATACAAATTGGATATTTATTTCACCACGGTACCATAGCTACATGGTTACCGTTCATAATCATACTATTATGGTACATAAAAACTAGCCAGCCCGCAATCCCCGAACTGGTGGGTAAATTCCAAGGAGCGAAAAGCTCGTTTAATGAATTTTAAGTAAAAAGAGATGGTTAAATTCTAAATTACTGGATTAACCAGAGGCACGTACCCGGGTTCGAACCCACACCTCTCATATACGGAGCTCATGTTCTTGCCGTTGAGCTACCGCTGCTTTAACAATTACATATATGAAAAACATGTTTCAATAACATATTCTCCAGGTACATGAATGCCTTATAAAATGACACTATTCTACCTACAGGTAATGACACATTTCAAAAGCGTGAGAAATGTAAACATTATTGCTAAAGTCTCAATCGTTTTTACGCACATTCGATGCAGACGGATATGCAATGTTGTGCGCGGGCGCAGCGGGGCGCGCGGCGTCATTACGCAGGAGCGATTGCGCCGAGATTGTGAGATACCGCCTTTTGTGCTTTTTGCGTGGATTGGGGAGACGCGGCCCGTCGGTATGTTAGGTATTTCATAAGTTGACAGATATATGTCATTGCATATGTTGATGCTTTATGATGTGAGTATTTGAGATGGTTTATGATTTGACTGGCCTGTTGGTCAAGTGGTCAGGGACGAAACCAAGACTGCGAAACCAAGGGTCGCGGTCTCACTATGGACAAACATTTCGTGTGATGAAGATGGACATTTGTATAGTCATACGTAGTCGTCGAGCTTGTTGCCTACACAAAAAAACACCGCAAATATATTAAAAGATACATACATAGGTACGTGATAAATAATCCCCGAAGAGGTAGGCAGAGTCAAAAGGACAGCAGGCCCCTTTATCCACATTCCGCAAAAATAAACTGGGCTGTGTTAGATAGAAAATTTGTGAAAAATTGTGACTAATTAAATGGATTGCTCGTCGCCTACACAATCACATAATCAAAACCCCATATACCATTAGTCGTCTTTTACGACATGCTAGGCAAAAAAACCCAGTTGGCACATTCTTTTTAAGTCCCAGACCAACATGGGACTTAATTTAAGCATTGTATAGTAAAAGATACAATGCTTAAAGTATTATTTAGATATTAAGACTCCCGCATTTCCTCAATACAATAGCCTTTTTGCTGCAAAGGATGTTAGGATTGTTAGAAACACGGGCCGCAATCATTATAATAGCTGCTGGCATGGGAAAACATTACCAACAAAAATAAAAAAATACCGATGAGTATCTAAGTACGTTTGGTATTCTTTAGTCGTAATCATGCTATTTACCTTGCCTATATGTCCTATAGAGCTGTTTGTTATGATGACTTCTGTGAATCAAGCTAAGTCAAGTAAGCTAAGTCAATCAATATAGCTCTGTATTAATATTACACAGAAAGAGTGACTTTTTCTTCTTCTTAAGCATAATAAATACTTGTAATTTTTGGGACCACTGCACCTCCTGGCTGATTTAGAAAAATATTTTACTATTTTAAAGATACTAGAATAATTTTCAGATAGACATAGGCTGTTTACCTCTTTAAATGTATATGGAACCTGAGTGAGGTCGCGATGGACATGACGTACGTGTAACCGCAGAATGGTCCACCAGATTATTTCTCACGTAACACAACATAACATCACGCCTATAATCGTAGGCAGAGTCAAAGAAACAGCAGGCCCCTTTAACCACATTCAGCCAAAAATTTAACTGTGCTGGGCTAGATGAACAATTGTGAAAAAGTAGTGACAAGTGGCTAGCTCGTCGCCTACACAATCACGGGTTATTGTACCCGATATACCATTAGTCGCCGTTTACGACATGCTAGGCAAGAAACACAGTTGGCAATTTTTTTTAAGTCCCAGACCAACACGGGACTTCTCTTGTCATCGCCCATTTAACCTTGATCAATCAATCCATGGGAATTGGGTTACCTCCAACTTAAACTCCGTTTGGCCACAGTTACGACATTAAGTAACCATTAGCTCACAGTGTCATCTCTTGCGTAGGCGCACAGATTTGCGCGTTCGCGCGTAATTCAGTGCCGTAAGCAGCTCGAACTTCGGAAAACAGTCTAGGTCCGATATTGGTTTGATGATGATGTTTTGGCTCCATTATCTTTTGGTCTTCAAAACAATTTGTATTTTAACCGGAGAGAATATGGGTGTCAGCATTAATTAAGTTTATCTACAGCAGTCGAACACTGTTATATATATTTTTTTCCGACGAAAACTTTACCTGTACAACTAATAGGTCTTCCTCAGTTTGAGATAATCATATAACCTTTTTATTAACGAGCAATGATTTACACTTTCACACCATTCGGGGAAACGGCGTGGCGTGCGGGACTCCAAAAGCCCATCGTATAACCGGCCAAGAGTACCTGGGTATACCCTCTAAATCTCTCGACGTTTATGCAACGCCTTGGGAGGTGACACTAGAATCTGGATTTTAACTACGTTAGCACAACCTTTGAGCGCTCGCCCTACGCGGCTGATTCTACTCCCTCGAAGGGCTTGATGAGAATAACCAGAAACGACGACGTTTTTTCTAACGGTGGGGAAGAATAATCCTAGAATCTAGGTTTTCTAATAACAGATAAAGTAATTACATAATATTACGTCGCTATCGTTAGGAGTATTCTATGGTAGCGTCATAAAAACCGTAGAGCTTGTATTAAAAGGACCATGAATGTTGAAGAGGCGAGTGAGGTGTGTAAGGATCGTGCCATAATGGCGTTCAGTTCTCTCTGCCTACCCCGCTACGGAAATGGCGTGAAGTTTAGTTAGTTAGTTAGCCATTTTCCTATACCTTTCTCATTCCTTCTTTTATACGATAACATTCTCTTATCATTCAATTTCTTATTAAAATAAAATAATAATAAACAAGATGCGCCTCTCGGTGTAATGTAGTAAAGCGTTGCGCAAGCTCGCTGCGCGCGCGCACCGCGGAAGACGTTCTCCGCGCATCAGCCGTTGTCGCCGCCGCCTCTTAGTTACATATTTCAGCTACTTTAACCATTGTTAGGTGTTGAATTGTTAATTTTTGTTATGAATTTTAAAGTATTCTCTCGCGCTCTGGTTTTGTGTAGATATCATTTAGATTTTCAGCCTAAATTGCGTACAAAAAAATGTTTTACTTTCTACCACTATCATTCTTAGATACCTACTGCTTGATTTACTAAGTAGTTAGAGAAACTTGTCACAGAATCAATGGCTGCGGGTCCGAATCCCGTTAGGGGCAAATGTTCGTGTGATGAACATGATCATTTGTATTCATGACATGGATGTTTAAGAACATATATAAGAAGTTCTTACTACCTACCTGTTGTCCAAAGCATAAGCATTGGTGAGCTCGTTTGAACATTTTTTTATTTATTTATTTTTCAAACATATGAATAAAAAATCAGGTCATACTTATACTAAGTTAGAATTTAGATAGGTGTTAATTAATCAAGGTATATGACTTCGTTTTTAAGTTGAACACAGAAAAAACATCATTAATGGCATGAAAATACAATCATATTATACATAATATACACTATGCCCCCTTTAAAAAGTGCGATAGTGCGTCCTGGGCACATCATCACGTCTCCACAGACCACTATTAATTACTCACTATCCGAATGTGCGCTATAACGAACGCAAGTATTATGTCATTGGCTAAAACTAATTTCCTGGTCCCCAGCGACAACCACATCGCATTGTGAGCCGCAGGACGTTGCGTCACCAGCACACATAATAATTGGATTGGAAATGTGAAATTAAACTAAAAAGTCGCTTAGAAAGGCGCTCTATGGGCGCACAAACGGACGCGCGGATGTATTTTGTTGTTGTTATTTTCAAATTATGCAATAGGGTGGCAAGTACAATGTCTTTATTATGTAAAGGTTCTAATAAACACAAATGAGGTACTTGGTTGTTAAAGCCGGACGTTTGAATGAAATATTTTCTTAAGAATGTGTCAACTTGACACATTTTTATGTCATATGCACAATCTGTGAAGTTTTCAAAGGAATATTCTTATTTAAACTTGTCCAATAAGTGTGAAACCTGTTGCTTAAACAAGATTATACTTTCACACAATTACACTTAACAAGATTATCAAAAATATTAAATACAATAAAATGATAATATAGTACCTAGTTACTGATCGATAATTAATGATTAATGGTATTCTACAATCGACACGAGTCCAAATTCAGTAAGTAGGTTTTAAGTTTTCATGTACCGAATATGCACAAATAAATCACACTACAATATTTTATTTTATTTTTTGTGCTAAATAGTAACTTGTTTAGCAAGAGGCTACCTAATAATAATGAAAGTTATGAACACAGTAATTCGTAACAAGTTAATTGTATGTCATCGAGCACATAAATCATTGAGTGGTAATAATGAACGATGATATTCCGAAACACGTCAATAACTGACTGCCAGAACTTGAACTAAAGTCCAAGCTAAAAAAGCAGTATAATTTATTAAGCCAATCAACGTGCAGGATACAAAAAAAATTGTAAAAAAAAATTGATGAAACAGGTATGTCAGTCTCTGCTAATTCTGAATTTCATGATACCGTACTAAGTTACATCCTAGAAATTAGATCAATATATGTGATATTGTTTATTTATTCTTCCCTTCCGAACACGAGGTCTTTCACATGTAATCTTACGCTTAAACTATTGCGGCATCTTGTGATAGAGGAGAGATGTTGTCGGCGAGTGGCGCGGGCGCCGAGACAGGTTCGGGCTCACTCTCGCTACGAAAACGAAAGCGGCGCGGGCGCAAGCCTGCGGCGGGGGCACTTGACTCAGGGCGTTTAGGACCTCCACATTCTTGGTTCACATAACGATAATATTGTTTTAAAAAAAATCCTATAGAGCAAGTAATGAAACCTGTGTGTTTTTTTTTGACTGTACAAAGCAACTATTTTAATTAATGTCCGAATCGTCACTAAAAAATAACTTTTAACAAAAAAAACGACTTCAAAAACGAACCTAATAAAAGTAAAAAATTACAAACGCACTAGTCGCCCCTACGATTTTCGAAGGTTCCCATTAATTTCTCAGGGTGCCATCATCAGATCCTGGCTTCCTTATCATGGGACCACCGCAGAAGTGAACTCTATCCAACAAAACAAAATTTGAATTCCGTCTATAAAAAATATCGGTGAACATATATAAAAAAAAATATACATACAGACGAATTGAGTACCTCCTCCTTTTTTTAAAGTCGGTTAGAAAATAATGCATTTAAAAAGAGTCGATTCGGACAAAGTGTCTGAACATTTAGTGTCCGAAACGTCAGCAAGCCTATTTTTATATTTGTTATACTTACATAGATAAATTAATATTAATTTTCAAAATTTGGGGTTTGATGAGCAAAACAGAGGTTTGATGAGCTTTTGATGCTAACCCTTCTAGATCGCAATGATTTAGAAAATATGCTTATAGTCAGAAACTATATGTTCGTTAGGAAAATACATGTTACGGCATAAGTATGAATTCCAATTAGATTTATTTGTCCCATGTTGGTCGGGGACTTAAAAATAATGTGTCAACTGTGGTTCTGGCCTAGCATGTCGTAATAGGCGACTAATGGTATATCGGGTTTTGGGTATGTGATTGTGTAGGCGACGAGCTAGCCACTTGTCACTACTTTTTCATAAATTTCCAGTTTGTTTTTGGCTGAATGTGGTTAAAGCCTCTTTGACTCTTCCTACCCCTTCGGGGATAATGGGCATGATGTTCTATAATAGATTTATTTAATACTAATGATATATATTTTTTTTGTTTCAGGTAAGTGTAAAAAATCAGCAACGATGATTTACTATCATTTTTGGTGAGTATTTAAGAGGAAACATGAGAGACTGAGAGCGGTGAAATGGGGTTGGAGGTTTGGAAGTTTGCTTTCGCTGAAGTCTTGACAGGTTGAGGCTTTTTGATCAATGCAATATGCGAACATATTCTTAGGTCTTCTTATCTATTCCACGTATCTCCTACGGTAACGTAAGGTGACGGGAACGTGTTTATAGTAATCCATAAACACGTTCCCGTCACCTTACGACAGTGTGGCGACGGCGTGGGAACGCTGCGCATGTTCCGATGCGCAGGAGTTCCCAGCGCAAGAGCACTCGTGTTTACTATGCCGCTTACCTTTCGAACATAAACAAGATAGTGCAGCATGCGGATGCTATAATATTGACACAGTATAGCACAATACTGGAAGCAGCTTTCTTCGTTTTAAATAAATTATGTAATTTAGTAAAATCCAGTATAGTTTAAGGTGTCCAAGTCTTCCAAGTTAACTGTATCAACCAGTAGCTTAATAGCTAATTTAAATTGGACGATACATTTTCAGTTTTTGCAGTGCAATGGCTTAAAGGAACATAGAGATTATAGCTAATATTGACCAACATAGCAGCGCCTTATGACCTACTTCTATGTATGAAGATTTATTTAAAAGATTATAAAAATATAAAATAATAATAAGCTTAAGGGCATGGTACTTAGGCTGCAAACTGGACGACCGCGGATGCGGGCGCGCGGCTCGCGCGGGGCTGGCGGCTAGTACAAACTTAAGCATTTCTATCAAGTTGCGCAGACCGCGTGTAGTACCGCACGAGCCGCCACGGCGTCCATGCTTTTCTCAAACGTGTAAAGCGCGGATACTTCTTCTTCTTGACCGAGCGGTGGTAGCTCAATGGTAAGGACACGCGCCTCTTAACCGAGGAGTGCGGGTTCAAACCCGGGCATGTACCTCTAGATTTAAAAAAAATCTATGTACATATTTATACCACTAGCTCGACGGTGAGGGAAAACATCGTGATGAAACCTGCAAATTCAAACAACTTTGAATTTGTAACCATGATCCAAAAATTGTCTGGTTCCCTATCTTAGGGTTACGAAGGTCAGATCGGCAGTCGCTTCAATGTAATTACCAGACTCGCTAAATCCTGGATCATGGTCTAAGCGGACCCCGTCTAAGCACGGGACATAACGCTAGGAAGATGATGATGATGACTTCTTCTTCTTGACCGCGAGCGGGCCCGGTTCGTTAGTTCGGGGTATGGGAACAATTGATAGACCAATCAGCACGCACTTTCACGTCATCGTGTTGTGTCCTTATTGGCAGTTCAGAACGCATTAATGGGTAGGTTTTCAATCTCCATCTCCAACAAATGGCTTCATTTACAAGTAACTTTAATTTACAATAACATGCGTTGTTGGCGCACCGCACCCTCAATAAAGCACCTAATTTCTAAAGCAGGTCCATGTAGGACTGCACATCCTCTCCCGGGTGGTCCACGGTGACAAGACTGGCAAAATGCCACGGGCCTCCGTTCGAAGGGGGCCCCCGGAGGCCATGTGCATGGGACACCCCCTTTGTTATTAAGCAAGGGCCCCCATAAGGATGCAATTGCCACAGAACTCAAACAATATAATTACGCCAATCATCTTGCATCTTCTTTATAGTGTTATGTCCCGTTCTTTGTCGGGGTCCGCTTGGTAAGACTATGATCCAGGATTCTTGTATTTACATTGAAGCGACTGCCGATCTGACCTTCGTAACCCTAATATAGGGGAACCAGACAATTTATCGATCATGATTAAAAATCCAGAGGTACGTGCCCGGGTGTGAACCCACGATCCTTGATTATAACGCGTGTGTCCTTACCATTGAGCTACCACCGCTCCTCTCCAATATAGTCAATGGTAATCCAGTACATAAAAAATACAAAATATACAAAAATATTTATTTCCATGCAGGTTTACATGAGTAAGAGATTACATAATCACTTAAATTACTAAAAAACGAATCCTACAATGTTGTTAAACTTTTACAAAATGCTTTCCTGTGACATCTTCACTAGAATTAAGAATTCTTTAAGTTCGCTCGTTTGCAAACTACAATCTGTGGCAGATTCTGTCTTGTAGCCAACATAGAAAATATAAGCATATACATTGTAATGAAATAGTTATCATAATAGATACTATCTACTTTTCATGCTAGCTGGAGATGAGCTTATAGACATATCTTTTAAAATTCTCTGTACTGACTGACAGATTAATGAGCACAAGATTATAGATACAAATATAGTTCAAAGCGGTCTTGTTCCATCGGTCAGCCGCCTTGACACAAACACGAGTACACCGACATAATTGCTTCAACCGACTTGTGTAAATATAACTAATTGCTTAAGTATTCACGGCATTGATCGCAAACGATGCTTTCGCAGTTTCTTAAATAGGCTATTTAAATGTTGACAGACATACCTACACTTGGTCCGAGACACGTAAATAAGCCGAGGATTGGGATGTGTTAGAAAAATATCGATAAAAGTAGAGTGTTCATCAATATGACCGAAATAAAAAGAAACCGCATGCGTTAATAACATTGCAAATTTTCAAATGCCTTAGGGGCCACACATAAAGTACATCACACGTAAAGGGGAAGAGAGGGGGTCTACAAAGTGTGACATGGTGTGACAAGGGGTGGGAGGGGTCCCATATCATAAACATGTCGTCGTATATATCATAAACATTTTCAATTTTTAGATGTAAAATTGCAAAACATGTGATGTCACACTGGGGAGGGGGTGCCCCATAAATGAGACCAGCGTAACAAAGGACGGGGTGGGGGTTCAAAAAATCATAAAATTCGTGTGACGTACTTTGGATGGCCCCTTATGAAGTATTAATTAGGTAAAAGTAATATTAAAAATAAGAAAATAGCAAAATTTTAAAACCATATTTTTCTTTCTTCGTTTGTTAACATAACTACTGCTTATAATGGCTTTACGTAATATTACGTTTGTAATATTAGATATAAAGTATTCACGTATGAAAGCAATTAGGTTATTGCATTGTAGCGAATGCATTTTGCATGGAGGTGAGTAAGATACATAATATGCAGGCATAAACATGAATCGTACCTCTCGTTGATGAAACACTATCAGTTCGTCCTTAAATATCTATAAAAATGAGGATCACATCTAAGGATATTTAATATCGATGTTGTTTCCACTGTAAATATCGGCCCTACCCAAACGATGGACGAGGACATCTATCTAATGACATCAGCTCGTCAATATTCGAAACACACTCGCCGGTTATATTGGCTCAAAATACTCTTGTTTTTTACAACGGTCATTGAATACAAATGGGGCTCAATGCACATCTGGACATTGAAATATAACTCTCATAGATTTAGCTGCTTAAAATTACAGTTCGTCGGTTGACGTGGTGAATTTCAAATTGACGTTCATGAAATAAATATGAGATCTGAATTTGCGATAATTCTGCTTACATGTTTTCGAAATTTATTTGATTATATATTGAAATCAAACTGTTACCTAGTCCCTTGCTGGTCTGGGACTTAAAAATAATGCTAACTGTGTTTCTTGTCTAAGCAGGTCGTAAATGGCGAGTAATGGTATATTGGGTTTTAGATATCTGAATGTTAAGTCGATGAGCTAGCCACTTATCACTACTTTTTTACAATTTTTCATCTAACCCAGCCCAGTTTTATTTTTGGCTGTATGTGGTTATTTCACCTCTCGTTAGAGGTCAAAAGGGCTTGCTACTCCTTTGACTCTGCCTACCTCTTCGAGGATTAAGGGTGTGATGATATGAAAAACAAAACTGTTCCTACTTCGATTATGACTTAAGAAAAGATTTGATAATACCTATAAACGTTGCTGTTTATACGGATTCAGTCTGTTAGACCGCTTATTATTGTTTGAAGGATAGGGTAATTGTAAAAGGGAATAATTCTTAGGGCTCAAATATTTGATGCATCAAATTTCATTCGAATTTTTACAAATATTTTAATATTGTATTGGTAAGGATCAATTGTATTGGTAAGGGCAAAATGAAAAAATATAATGTCCATCCTTGAGGATGGACATTATATTTTTTCATTTGTATCTTTATAATAATAGTATATCTTGAGAAAGTCAAATCTAATATATATATCAAATAAAACTGTTATTACGTGCTGGTCGGCTGCACGTAGTATATTTTACTTCAATAACACATACATAAACTCTTAAAGTTACATAATAGACGCTTATGTAACTTTTTAATGCCAAATATCGTGTCGAATAAACGATGAAGATTTATTATTATTAATAACTATTTTTATACAAACTGTCGCTTTTAATATAACGCGTGGCTGTGTATCATATCGTACAGCAATACTCATAAAACTCAGCGCAAATAAATCGATTAAGTACTATTTATTGATATGACGCACATGCTCTTATTAGATCTACCTAGCGCTTTGCTAGCTTTACTTTCATTATAAACTAAAATGTTATAGTCTCGTTCGAAAGCCCTAGATATTATATAAAAATTGTTTATGGTTCTAAATAATATAGTCACGGTCTATGGTCTTCTATCTATGGTAGAATCAGCATTCAGAACCGGTGGTAGATTCATATTGCTCTACAGATTTTTGTAAAATTTACGATTTATAAGTGCTTTTTTTGAGACTTCCATAAATAAGGACATTTTGATTTTTTTTTTTAATTATGTATATACTCGTATCAAGAGGTAGGCACAGTCCAAGACAGCAAGACCTTTAATCATAAATTTGATGTTCAGGTTTCCTCACGCTAGTGGTATACTCACAGACCACAGTAATACTACACTCCCATAGCATGGTGGGTTTTTAGAAAAACTGATTTTCCAGATGTACGATGTGTTTGACAAGCTCGATGGCTCATTCGGTAGTGACCCAGCCCCATGCTCCAAGAGTTGTGAGTTCGATCCCCACCCAGAACAAACATTCGTGTGATGAATACTTGTGTTTGTTCTGTGTCTGGGTGTTATTATCCAATATTTAAGTATATATTTGTAATACCACTGTTGATTCTGATATCCGTAACACAAGTGCTTATGCTACTTATTTCGGAGTCAGATCAATGTATGCGATGTAGTCTGATATTATGTAGGTATACATCTACAGATCTAAGATATAGTACTTACGTGTTCGGGTTTGCTTGCTCCAACAACTGCCTGAGTTACCACCTATTGCATTCAATGATATCCCTTTATGAATTCTACAGGTTCCGATTTGGATACAGCACGATTTAGATTTCGTTTTCGTGACCTTTTCCATGTAGCAGTCAAAGCTAGACCTGCTCAAACTCCGAGTGGGGAATTTCGTCAAATGCAAGTACGTGCATGCGCTGTTTCGCTGTTGCGCAGCGGGGAACAACTCTTGCGCAGCTACCGTCTACGGTGCAGCTTGCGAACATTGGGAATTATAGTTATTTACTAGTTTTTGCACGCTGGGGAAGGGGAGGGGGGATGCTCTACTCTCCTCCACCTCGCAATCTATCAATAAATCCTTAGATTGTACCCATACTTTTAAACAGACAAAAATTCTGCCATAATAAATTTATTACAAATTGTAAAGGTTAAGGCGGTAAAATCGGATATACTCTTCTACTACAATCTGCGAAATCAGCCAACATGTATAGTGAAGAGCAGAGTTGCTTGACTGTGTAATTGTATGTCCAAAATGCGGTGCCATTTCGCTCATATATCTTAGATAGGACCGTAGCGAAAGTTGTTTACGTTTAATCAAAACTGTAAATCACCGGCGGAGATGCGCTCGCGCAGCTCCACTCGTTGCATAACAAGAAACGCATACTTGCCGTCGCCGTTTGTAGCATATCCACGTAAATTGTTTCAATTTGCGGCTTACGCCACGAATTGTTGACCCGCGACAAGTCGTGTGTTTCGCGACGGCTTGCGACACCGCGCAGGATTCGAACGCAAAAACTTGAGAACTGCCCGTATTGTCGATATTTTAGATCTAGTTACTTAACCGTTGCACGTTCGCTTAATAGGTTTGCTAAGATTGCGGCGTTGCAGTTGCTGTCGCACACGAATTAATGCCATTGGCATGTGTTTTCATAACATACGTACGGTTTTCGTAATCTTTTGACAAAGAAAATTGTGATTGGCTACGGGTATAGGCATCGTAATTAAAATGCAATCAGTATGAGTGCGGTACAAATCCCACAGTATTCACGGTAATTTTAATATGAATGGTGTAAAGGGGACATACTTTATTATAAACATGATTATAGAAATATTTTTTTCCCACAAAAAATGTTGGTCAGCTCAATGACCAACAACAAAGCTCATGTCATGACGTCACAAATATCGTAAGCCATAGACTAATGTTGTTTAGTAACCATGTTTTGACAGCTATTAAAAGCATTTCAACTGGTTTGAATGTTTATATCCCTATTACAACATACTATTTAAAATTATATTCTTTTTTTTAATTCCTTGGTCATTTATAAAACTATTAAAATGTGCAATCTGCTTTTAATTGTTTATTCAACACAAAACCAGCACAAGCTTGTTAAATACCAATAAGGTAGTATGATTTAATTAACTTGATATTATAAGCCGATGTTGAGGTAAATTTCGCAGGAAACGTTCCAAATATAGGCTTTGTCAGCGTGCAATCTGGATTATACTAGATTTGAAAAATCCAGAGGTACGTGCCCGGGTTAAAACCCGCACTCCCGTTAAGAGGCGCGTGTCCTTACCATTGAGCTACCACCGCCCTTAATTTCAAAATAATTATACCTTTCTAAATGTTTTTGTAAAAGTTCTGACATTGACGTGTTTTATATGCTGTCAAAAGAGTTACTGGAAGATTTGCCAAAGTCCACAAGGAATAAGGTATTGTATGGAGAAATGAAATAGAACTCGATAAAATCGTAAACATAACATTTAAAATATACCTGAAAATTGTATTATCAAAAGACGATAGTATATCTTAAATTTCACACGAGTCTTTGGCTTTAGCAGTTTACTGTACAATTACGACCAATTTGCTGCCATCTTAATAAATTAGCAAAAAATACTCGAAGAATCATGAGAAACATGGGCTATTTCCTTATGGCGTGATCGACAAAAAGTTCACGATGATGCTCAAAAAAGTGTGTGTGAATGATGACGGTCGTGAAGTAGCAACGGCCTGCACACACGCTTTGTGGTCGGTCCCGTTGGACCACGGCGCGTTTGGTATTTGACCACCTGACACTCTGATCATTTTCTGCTGGTCACAATGACTGTTTGAAATTAACTGAATTGAATTAATGATGAAAAGATTCCGGGCAATTCACGCATAACAACCGAGTTGTAAAGAAAGTTCCGGTAGTTTCTAGGATTATTCACGTTTCTTGCTAAACCTAGAAGATAGAATTGTTAGTTAGTACGTTAACTAGAGCGGCTGAGTACCATCACAACACATCACTGTCCAAACTCCACCGGCAGGCACAAAACAACAATCCGACACTGGCACCACACTTATCAGAATAAAAAAGAAAAAAAATTAAAAAGTTTAAACTGTCAAAAATCGGCGGGAATGCGGTGACAGTTATTTTTTAAACTTATAGTAATAAGTAGTACTTAGTAATAAGTAGTGAGTGCATCAGCGTTTATTTATATTCTCTTATAATATTTGAGGGCAAAGTCTGATTTTATTCGAACAGGTAGGTATGCGCGCCGGATAGAACTGCTCGACGGTCCCGTAGAACATAATTGTATGGTAAAATACGTCAAAATCACTTTTATTTCACATTTGAACTGCACTCAATATAAGCTACATGACCATGTTATTATTATTTTTTTAATCATTATACTTTCCAAGATAAAGAATTGAACATAATCATATCTACACAAGGCTCCGATGAACAAAGTATGAAGAGCATGTGCGAACATGTTCGCGCCAAGCGGAGACGCGAGCGCTGCGTCGGTTCATTAATTGAGACGATGTTCGGCGCGGAACGGACGTGTTCACCATCAGTATCGTTTATTCGCGTATTTTATGAAAGAGTGTTTTGTTTTATTTAAAGTAGATGAGATATTTTTTATATATACAATGACGTCACGAAGTCGGAAGATTTTAAACAAAATTATTAAAAATAACGATAATCAAGATTAATTAAAGTCGTTAATTTACATATAACCTTATCTTTGATCCAAATATCCCTAGAACATTGTCGTTTGTGTTTATAGGCCCCCCTCTATTACATAGAACAACATCGTAAAGTTAAATAAAACACACTTTTTCTTTAAATAAGTAAAAACAATTGTGAAAATCACTAATTATACAAGAAAAAAACATTATCTAAAGGGTTTAGTAAACATTTTGAACCTAAGGTGTGAAAATAGCACTAAATCGCACATATACACAAACTTTGACTTTCAAATCGCTCTACTGAAAAGCTAACATTTTGCATATACGACTTTATTCTATGGGACCGTCGAATTATGTTTAAATCGAAATGGATAAGGCTTTACTTAATTATAATGAAAAGCTATAATGAGCTAATGAGTAGTTGAAGCGACTACAAGAACAAGAGAAATGTATTGCGTATTGATTTTATAAAGTGCCATGTTTAACCATAAATGGTTAACATTTTTTAATAATTTGTATGGCTAAATATGTAAATAAAGATATTATAGAATCTCAATTTATAAGACAAAAAAAAAAATACCTGCCATTTTCAACGTCTTGGACTTAATTCATCAATTGTGTATATTGATTGACAACATCTCTATTATCATCAATCTAAATAATAATATTCAAAGCTGACTTATTATTTACGGTTACGTATTGACGCAATGACAAACGTTATTATTGTTGTCCCAATCTGAGGCCCCACGGGGGTCAAAGTACAGAGTAATGACGGCACCAGTCGTGATGACAGGTTGTACATCATCATCCATCTACGTGAGTGTTTCGAAATGCTCCGTGTTGTGCAGTAATAGGGCAATTGAATAGTCATTCATTAGTTGCCAGTAACATGCGGCCGAAATTTATGAATAATATTATTGTAATGATAACCTTTTTAGTAATATAACGGTCCAAGTTTTATGAATAATATATCTGTAATGATAAATATTTTTTTCGTAATGTAACGGTTTTTGTCATGTCCATAGTATTGATATGACAATGACGCGATTGACTTTGACAACCCGACCATGACTTGTTTGACCGCAATGACTGTGTGTGCTTTTTTGCTTTTAAAAATAAATGTCTATATTCATACTGATGGTGTGGTAAAATGGCATCAACTTATTTACTAGGCAGAGCTAAGTGAGCCGTGACAAGACAAGTGGAAATTTTGACGGCCTATAACGGATACCCTCGTATAACAAAATCAATGATTTCTTACCGTGATTCTGCCTATAAGTAATAAAGATTTACTTTCTTGGTTCCTGGTTTCGGTGGACATCGTAGACATGTAAGCATTATGAATAGTTACTTTCTAGCCATAGCTGCGCGTGAGTAGCCACCTGCGCTGCGACCGACGCCCGCGCAGCGCAAAGGGCATCGTGCGATTGCAACACCGCCACAATAGACAATAAACAACGTTCAATACTATTGTCTATGGATATTGAAGAGCTTTTGTTGCATCGCAATAAAAAGTATGAATGTCATTAATTGCCTTTAGGTCGTCAACCTATCTTTTTAACTTGCTGTGTTAGCTTTACTTAGTTAATAATACATAATAAATAATAATTAAAATATTACACAACACCGAATTAAACTTTCAATAGCTATTACTACAAAATAAGACAAAGTTTAAACCCAGTCCGAATATTAAGCAACAATGTTTACTACAGGTACAGCTTTTCAAATGTTCGGTTTTTCAATAAAATTGTGTATCTAATGTTCCTATACTATGAGATGCCCCACTCAAAACAACCTTCGTTAGGTTTCATCCACGTCTAACGGTTTTTTTAAACTTAACATATTTATTGTCAAGTATGTTATTAAGTGTTTCTTAAATTGTGTCGCCTATTAGCTGTTACTGATCTTAAAATCTAAATGTAATAAGACTGTTTTGTAGCTGCACACTGTTCAAAAATGCTGGTTCCAAATCCAGTTTATGGCGCACTTGGTTCCGATCATTAGACAGACAGACAAGAGCCACAAGTATTATGCTATAACATATAGGTGTTAACAATTATTGCGCTATTTAGCGCATTATTTCTTTCAAGCGCATATCTATCAAGTGGCAAAGTACTGTAATTAAACAGCGCGTAATTGCGCGTTGCCAAAGCGTCGGTTGCGCAAATCAATTAGACGCGGACGGGACGCCTGGTTCATGCGCCTGCGCCGAGCTTGCGACACCACATGTGCCCGCATATGGGACTCTGCATGAGGACTAAAGCCTGTGCCACATTAGGGACCTTTAAATAACTTGTGAGACATTAAATTCTGGTATTAGCTGAGGGAATGAGAAAGGACGCCTCATATGCAAATCTGGTTAAATCCAGGCAGATTTTCAATAACCTAAGTATAGTTTCAGACTGTAGCTCGGCGGTGAGGGAAAACTACACATTCAATTTATTATAGATTAATTAATTGAATGTGTAGGTAAAGTAGCTTAATTGTAATAACCGTACTTGCTAAATTTAGATATAGTCAAAGCAGATGTATTTAGTTTTAATTTAATACTAGGAAAAATAACAATTGAGAAGCGGCGTAACTCATAACGTGTCAATAGAATAGGGACGGTGACTTCATTAAAAAACATAATTCCATTTAGTCTGTCAATTAGAATGTACAAAAATACTAGACACATATTTTTCGCTTTATCAAATTACCAAAAAATCACAAAGATAAAGAGCATCAAAGTTTTGGGGGGCTTGCGACGTCATTACTTAGTAAAAATTTTACGAAAGCGTGACGTCACGCGCAACTTGAATGTATTGTATCTTCGTCAATGTTTGTTTGACAAATAAAAAAAAAAATACGTGTTCAATATTTTTTTTATAATCTAACTGACGGACTTAGCAGTTTTTGTTTGTCATCTAGCCTATTACCTGATAAATGGTTAATTGGATGAAAAGAAACGGCAGAAAAAATCTTGGGAAACTGGTTTGCAATCAAATTTAGGTGTTCTACTAGTCATTACACAATGTGTTAATACCCTTAGCCTAGTGCTCGGTCTAGAATGCAGGCGAGCGGCGCGCGCGCAGGTGAAAGGGACGGCCCTACGCGGCGCAGGTCTGGCCGACGAACGTACTGACCCCAGAATAAACGCTTTAAACTAATACTTCTATATATTGATACAATAATATCTTTAGTTTTTTCTTATACGCAATCAATAAATAAATGCGCTAATTTAGAATCCAAGATTCAAGTTTGGTCGGCTCCGATAAGGCTTAGGCTTTGTGATCGATGATCTTTCGACAGCACCTAAGAAATATCGTGTCAATAATAATTAAAATAAACTTTCACTCGAAATAGTTAAGAAAATCTAGAAGGATATTGTTTTTGACATTACGTTAGATGTTTATGAAGGAATACATTTTTAATCTATTCATTTTAGGTCTTCTTTAACAGATGAGGAGACTCATACTTAGAGTCATCCATCCATCAGTTAAAGTTTATTGGGAAATAATAGAAAAAATCGGTTCATAAACGATGAAGTTATGCATGAACACATAAAAAAAACATATACGGTCGAATTGAGAACCTCCTCTTTTTTTTAAGTCGGTTGAAAATAGCGCCCAAATTGATTTTACAAAAGTTCTGCTCCTCTCATTTTTGCAGTGTTGTAGCTCCTTGTCCTAGATGTTAATCTATTGGTAATATCATTTTGCCATGTCTCAGACAGTCAGCTGGGGGTGACCGCCCCTGGTGTTTGTCAAACCATACTAGCACAGGCTTTCTGCCGACGTTACGTCGCGTCGGTCGGTCGTGACTCGGTCCCGAGCGAGTGCGGCCTTTTAGACATTTCTAAACAAATATTTCACAAACTATATGGATTAAAGCCGGTGGGAACCGTTCGACTTAAAAATTGCGCAAATGTTTGCACGCGGTTTTGACAGGAAACAGGTGACATGCTGCATTGTGTACTTTAGACCTTATTTGTTTCTTACCTGTCTTTCTTGTCGATAATTCATGCGAGGAAACAAGTAGAAAACATTTGCGACCTGCCCCTGAGATGCTAAGTTCCAGCTGTTTGATTTTTCCAGTATTAGTCAGTGCTGGTCCGCACTAGCAAGCCGCCTAATCGAAAAGTTACAATGGCGCCCTTTGGCTTGAATCTCGCCCATTCAAGTATGAAAATAATGCCGAGTTATTTTGGTACTCCTAAATCCAAATCAAATATGTACAGGTGAACCTATCACTATAATACACCTTAACGTCCTCAAAACAACGGAGCCATAGGCTGTCGGCTATCTCGACTATATGAACGTGCGGGGTTAGTGTGGCATTTGTTTTCTTTCTCGAACTCCTGACAAAAGGCCCGCCATTCATACCAAATGCATTAATGCGCAATTACGCGTATTCAGACGTTGATCGATCTAATTACGCGACCGTAATTGTGGAGCCGCCGGCTCGCCGACCTCCGCAGTCGCCTGTATATAATAAATCAATCAAGCTTTTTGAACGTAAACATTGTAAATACCAACTCTGATTACAATCTATCTTTTCAGCAATTATACTCAGTATTTGACATTTTCAGTCATCGTTATAGGGGAATGTGAAATCCAAATTCAAATTATTTATTCCATGTCAAAGTATAAGATGCAGTACATTGTAAATTCAGTTTACATGTGATGCCCTGCAAGAGCATTACATGTCATATCTACATACATACATAACATCACGCCCATAATCCCCGAAGGGGTAGGCAGTAGGAGTCAAAAGGGCAGCAAGCCCCTTCAACCACATTCAGCCAAAAATAAAGCCGGGCTGGGTTAGATGGAAAATTGTGAAAAAGCAGTGACAAGCGGCTAACCTGTCGCCTACACAATCACACACCAAAAACCCGATATACCTACTATTAGCCGCCTTTTACGACATGCTAGGCAAGAACCACAGTTGGCATATTCTTTTTAAGTCCCAGACCAACATGGGACAGTGGGCTGGATGGGATATCTCGCTGAACAATATCCCGTTATCTTATCTGAAAAATATCTACTATCCAAATGGTTAATGAGCATCAAGGTCTAAGTTATAAAGTTCCCAAAAATACGACACGTTGACTATTAGCGAGACTAAACGATTAAGTCAACGTTAAAAAAAATATTGGAAAGTCTAAGCTGTTATATAATTCTGGAATTTGCCAATATCTATTTCCTATAAACATATGGTTTGAAAATCAATCAGCATTCAACGGCCATAAAATATCTAACAGCACAATAATTATAGTTCGAAGAACGTGGTTTAGCTTTAACATTTTTTCTTGTTTAATTATATAGGTACATACAGTACCGGCCATGTTTTTTCGCAAGTATTTACGAGGTATGTGGCCTTGATAATTGGGTGTAGTATTAACCGATCGCTTAGTTTCAGCCCGCGGCTCTGTTCGGAGGTCGTTCCAACTCTCATTGTTTGGACAAAGAATTTGTTTGTTGGCTGCTGCAATCGATGGTTAGATTTCGTAGATAAGATGCGGACACACCAGATACTGATTGTATAATCATATTTTATTTAACAATTATACAAATCAAGTTTTTAAGATATGGTATTTTAAGGGTTAAGTTATCGTGTGCATATGGAAGTGCATAGTCGACAAATAAACTATTGTTGCATATCTGTAAGTAATGTCTCATATCATTGCTTACTTATATCAATTGGATTGGAAATTTATTTGAGAGAACTTTTAGAATGATTTTGAAATTAGAAGAATAAATATCAGACTATATTTCATACATTGATATGACTCCGAGGTAAGTTGCTTAAGCACTTGTGTTACGGATGTCAGAAACAACAGTGGTATTACAAATATCTACTTAAATATTGGATATTAACATCCAGACACAGAACAACCGTAAGGAATCGAACACACAACTCTTAGTGCATGGGGCAGAGTCACTACCGAATGCGCCATCGAGCTTGTCATGAAGAAAGTAACATCCAACTTTTTTCTTTTGTATTCATTAAAACAAATGTAAGATAATGGGCATTTTACACACCCATTTTCAGGCACATTATTCTTCGCATTTCATACACAGTCTTATCAATTTAACTCCCACTAACTTGATTCCTTGCACTGTTACTTAGTTATTACCCTTAATAGAGTAATACATTATCTTGTGCATAATAGCTTGTTGATTGAGCCTTCTGGCGTGGTCCTGGACGGAGGCAGGCGACCTCTGCAGCGCGCCGTGTTGCCGAACAAATATTGCGTTCACGGTTAGAAGTAACGTCAGCAACGAAAGTGACTGGCCATCTGTCACGCACATACCACTAAACCGATCTCACTGCAATTTGAAATGCCAAAAGTTTGTACAATAAAAAAAAGGTTTAGGTTTCTTACTTTTTATCGCGAAAAAAAAACCGGAGACCTCCTCGACGATTTTAAAATGTGTCGCACGCGCCACAAGATAGTCAAGATCATAGCTCCAGTAATACGTAAACAGATGACGTCGATCGAACATAGAGAAACGCCATACAATCCTGCATCGCGCTGACGGAGTTATTCTCGCCACTAAGTATGTAAACAAATTCAAATTACATGACTTATGCAAGTGTAAATTACTCTATTGAAGGGAGAAATTCGCTAAGCACCGTTAAGTTATTGTAACGCTTATTACCAATAACACGACGACAAAAAGAGGAATACAATCCCATGCGTTTAGCACAATGAACTGCGCGCTTGGCGGCGACGGTGCGCGTGAGAACGGCAGGGCGGCATATGCGCAGGCGCAGTAAAAATTACCTGTTAGCCACTTGTACCCGGCGTCGATTAGGTACCTAGGCTTTCGCAGATTTTCCCGAAGTCTTCTATTCCTCAGAATGTCTATGCTCACGGACTTAAAGAATACAACATAAAACATATGTAAATATAAAAAAATCATTGATTAGATAAAATCGGCATATAATTTTATTAAGTTTATTATTATTATTATTAATGGCGTCTTTCAAGCTGAAACTTAATATTTCGTTTAATGAATGATACTCATTCATACGGGGACCTAAATTCTAAGGGTTCAGGCGCTGATGACAAAAGATTTCAGGTGATCATCGCACTCTTGTCAGGTATACATATTATAATGTAAATACAAATCAATAAATACACGATTCCAGGGGTTTAAG
Organism: Glyphodes perspectalis; assembly: GCA_951394215.1. NCBI lineage: Eukaryota > Metazoa > Arthropoda > Insecta > Lepidoptera > Crambidae > Glyphodes > Glyphodes perspectalis. Next base: position 17,404,802 of record OX596207.1, on the reverse strand, counting down.
TTTATTTACCTGTGCCCATCTGTGTATTGAATATCTGCCGAGAGTGACTGCCTCGTTGGTCTAGTGGCGGTACGCGCCGCCTAAGGACCAAAAAGTCCCGAGGTCAAATCCCGGGTTGGACCAAGAATTTGTGGCTGGTTATTTCAATATTGAAATTACTCAGTAACAGCCTGGAGTTAGCGGTAAGTTGGCGGTTTAATCACCCCTGTGCCTCTGTAAGCACGCTAAGCCGTTGGTCCTGCGCCTGATCTCTCTCCGGTCACGTCGAATTTCCGTCTCACCGGACTATGAGAGTGAAAGAACAGAGAGTGCACCTGTGTTTCCGCACAACTTTGGCACCATAACATCTCCTGCTCAGTTGGCTAATCCTCGTTGAGATTGACCGCCGTGGTCGATATCAGTTAGGAGGAAATTATCTGGCGAGGGGATATAAATACGTTTACGTATATAACTTACTAAAACTAACTAAGCTTCACGCCACTTCCCTAGCGGGGTAGGCAGAGAGATCCGAACGCCATATGGCACGATCCTTACACACTTACTCGCCTCTTCAACATTCATAATCCTTTTCATACAAGCTCTACGATTCCTAACATCACCTTCTGTTAATACACGACCAATCTGGTCGTGGTAGGTGAGACTGAGCCTTCCGCGGCTCCTACATCCTTCCACATTCGCATTGTATATCTGTTTAGTCAATCTTTCGTCATCCATTCTTTCCACATGTCCGAACCACCGGAGCCTGCCTCTTCCCATTAGGGTAGGCAGAGATGTGTATGCAACAGATAAATAACTTGATCACAGACTCTAAAGTAATTCAACATCCATGACAGCTTCATAACAATGCCACAAAGAGTTCGTATCGATAGCTCTCTATCGAGTCGATAGACAACAAAAAGAAATCCAACAACACGTATTGTAAAAGTGACCTTTAGCCGATGTGCAAAAGGTTGCAATTGCGACAGCGTTTGTTATCGTAATGAACTTGTAAACAGTCAATCATGACCTGTGTACTGTCAGCCACAAAAAACTGTGATTAATTAATTAAACACATATCCATCATCGATTTTGTCGGAGAGGGTAATACGAAAATGATCTAAGCTGGTAAAGTTTGATTAGATTAACATCAAAATGTCATGATTAGAGTAATGACATCTCTATCATTAACAAATATTATATTCTATGCTAAGATTATTATAGTCTAGCCAGGAGAAGCTGAATACTTGATGGGGCCTCGCGAAAACTTCTTCTTTTCCAAGGCATTGTTTTACACTTCATTTAGTATAAGTAATAGAATCGTTAACATGAAAGTAAAGAAAGCCACAGACAGCCCTTAGATAACTTTATTTTAAATAAATGTGATTTAGTCAGATACATCACATTGAATATTAACCTGACTCCGAGGTAAGTAGCTTAAGCACTTATGTTACGGATATGTAAATATATACTTAAATATTGGATATTAATACCCAGACACAAGAACAAACACAATTATTCATCACACGAATGTTTGTCCTGGGTGGGGATCGAAACCTCAACTCTTGGCGCATGGGGAAACCATTCCCCATTCGGTAGTGACCACACCTGCCGAATGCGCCATCAAGCCAGTCAAATATCTTGTCGATGTACGAATATAATATGTTTCTGGCGCGGATCGAGTTCCTTTTCATTTTATCTACATTTGTCTAGTTGTCTCTGGCCGGTAACCCTGTCGCGGGCTACTTTCTAAGCGTTTGTCGCTGGCCGGCGAAAGTCTGCGGTTTTTCGCTTTACTTTTTGGTCTATTTTCTATGGTCTCTGCTCGCCACGGCCATGAAAAGACCGTGATAAGACAATAATAGCCTAAAATTCCGAAAGAATTTGGCAAATAAATAAAATAGAGGACAGAAATGTTCAATTGTATGATATTCTAATACCTATTTCGTTAACAGCAATTTTTGTATCTTAGCCGATAAAATATGATAAGATCAGAAGTGCTGATTAAATTATGCAAGCGCATACCTTTTGATTGTTCAAATCTAATATAATGCATTTATTTAGGTTTCTAAAAGCAATTATGAATCAAATGATATACTTAGACGAATATAGAACATAATTTGTCTTCGATTCGGAATGTTGATTGAAACACTGTTAAGATGTGCGGTAATCAATTACTAGTATTTCCATGGTCATGATTAAAAGATCAAAACTTAGAACACAAACAATATGAAGATATTGTAATGATTATTCCGAAAAGACTTTTGTCTCTACTAAAACTATGTTCGAATTAAATTCAAAATCCAAATCAAATTGCAAGTCTTTATTTATGTAGGCCTCAAAAAGCGATCATGAATCGTCAAGTTTATAAAAATCTGTAAGACTATGTGAATCTACGGTTCAGGATGTTGATTCTACCGAGAAGATACCGGCAAGAAAACTTGGCATTTACTCTATTTAGCGTACATACATAAATTAGACACTTTTCATAAAGTTCAAAACTAAATCATATAAACCAATTAAGGCTGCATCGAGATTGTAGCACGAACAATGAATGTTGTTCTATAGATGTTATGGTTGCGCACGCGGCGGGTTCGTGCGCAAGATTGCACAACTCGCCGGCTTTCATTCAGGTGCCGGCCGCCCACCTGAAGACGCGCGTCACCTGTGTCCGAGCGATTCGGGTGAAATATGACTGTGATATTACAAACAGGCATAATAACTAACGTTTGCTCGGAACCTTGGAACTCCTTCTATTTCGATTTTTATTCGATTTTCAATTGAAAAGTAAGTGTATATTTTCCGGTAAAACTGCAATACTGCATATATGCCGTACTTATATGCTGTAATCACAGCATATAAGTACGGTATATATGATGGGAATTTTAATCACTAAACGAAGTATCACCAAATACATGGATCTGGTTTGGCTTTTAGGCTTCTCCAGGATCAGTGCGTTTTGCCTAGACAACACTGTCCCGGTTGCAGCACGGGATAAATTGATGTAGTCCTTTGATTAATGATGTGGTCAAGGTGGATCTGACTTCTTTTTTCTCTTTCTTTATTGTACCTCAATCAGCAACAAGTGTTGATTTTTTTTCTTTTAGCACATCACTAAAACAAAGCTTATTAATTTCAAAATGTTATAATGTGAACAAAAGTTATGCTAACTAAGTAAACACGGATACCTGCATATGTGCAGCAGGGTAAAACCGCAAGCACGCGCGCCGAGTCCCCTCGCGAGCCGGACGCGGCGAAAGTGTCCGGTCGCGAGTGTTTACCATCCGATTGGAATGTTTATGTTAATTCGCGTTGCCGCGCCGCAGACGCGCTTCCGCGTGGCAACACGACCGACACCGGCGTTGCTCATCGCAACACACTTGTTTGCTTATTATATCATGTTGATGGCCGTTCTTGGTGGTCCGTTAGATGCGGCGGACGGACTGACCAGTGGGAAGTTTTATTAGGTATCTAAATATATAAACTATAGGTTAGCACTTAGAGCTAAATCTAGAGACATTAGGTTTCTAGATTTAGCTATAATTGCGTATATATTGCATGTTTAGGCTTAAAATTATGTAAAAATTTATAGCTGGAATTAAAAATTGTCAGTCAAGGAGTGAACGAAATTATGGATGATTAATTCCAAATATTTCGTAAAACGGCAGTGATAAATTTGTCTTCAGCGAATATGTATTAAACGTAGGTACGTGATCTTTGAGGATTTGGAAATAACACATTTCAAATTTAAAAGTAGATCAGATACCAAAAGGTCAAACATATATGTGAAAGGCAATTTCGCTTATATTAAATATTTCATTTGCGCATGTTAAATTATTATGAGATTTTTAAGTTATTCTGCTTTTAGGGTTCAGTACCTGGTTACTGGTACCTGGATCCGTACCGTAAAGGGTAAAACGGAATTCTATAATTAAGACTCTGCTGTCCGTCTGTCTGTTTGTCCGTCTGTCACCAGGCTGTATCTCATGAACCGAGATAGTTAGACAGTTGAAATTTACACAGATGATGATTTTCTGTTGCCGCTATAACAACAAATACTAAAAAACAGAATAAAATAAATATTTGAGGGGGCTCCCATTCAACAGACATGATATTTTTGCCAAATGGTACGGAAGCCTTCGAACGCGAGTCCGACTCACACTTGGACGGTTTTATATTACTACAACGATATTGCCAATGATGCGTATATCATGAAATAACTAGCACATTGACAAACTCTGTATTAGTCATTGTGTACCGAGGTCCATATTTGTGTGCCCGGTGCCAGTCTAAAAATAATAATAATAAATTCTCCAGACTGGCACACCAATTCCCTAGTTCCAAAATAAGCTAATGCTTGTGCTATGGATACTAGGTGAACGAATAGACATACTTAAATATGTTTATAAACATCCATGACTCGAGTACAAATGTCCACGTTCATCACACGAAACATTTGCCCCTAGCGGGATTCGAACCCGCGACCCACGGTTTCGTGGCCAGGATCTCTGACCACTCGACCAACGGGCCCGTCGCATCAAAAGTCCGATAACAGTTCCTTCAACACATACACGTAGGTAGGTTAGCCCCGGGACATAATGTTGGCAAGTTGACACTTATTCGGTAGCAACAGTTAGTTGTTAGTGCTTTTGAATTCTAGACCGTTCGTGCTATGTCATTACGGCGGCAATCACCAGAGCCAGTTAGGCTATCAAGTCCCTGAACGCCCCAAATAGTTGACGTGAACATCTTTTTGTCGATCGTGACTTTGTGCCATAATTCATCTGATAACCACACACGTTCGCAAGAACCAGTCGAGGCGGGAAACCATGATTTATGTTCCGCGCGCAGCTCTCACGTGCGCCTGTGGTGTGGGGATATGTGGATGAAAATGTCCGATATCCGTAAGTAACACATTATACTAGCTTTAATTAAAAAAAATCAAAATTCAGAATATCTTTATTTATATGGGCTTCAAGAAAGCACTTATAAATAGTCAATATACATGAGAAAAAGGATAAGAAATAATACTACCACCAGTTCGGAAGGTAGACTCTATCGAGAAGAATCCGGCAAAAAACTCGATAGTTACTCTTTTACATAATTGGGCTAAAGTATAGTAATTATTGTCAAACGATCACAAATAATTACGAAATCGTGTATAAATATGCTATAAAGCAAGTTTTGACCGCAGCTTCGGTTTAATCAATGTAAGTATTTCTATTCCAATGTCACAAATTTCTATCACGCCGTACTATTTATTTTTGTGAAAAGTGGTTAAAGAACATTGCTGCTGCTTCAACTCTACCTACCTTCGCGGATTTTAGACGTAACAGTATGTTTGAGAATAATCATTTGTTCTTGATGAAATGTACACTACATCCTTTTCTGCCCGATTAGGAGTACCTAGGTATTCAAAATTTAACTATGATCAGAGTAGTCAAGACTCGTAGTCAAATATCCGTACAGTATCCGCAATAGCAATCCGACACGGTGTCCCAGCTCTAGTCTGCGCAGGCGTCGCGGACCACCTCGGGAGCGCGGCAGGAAGGCATTAGGTGGCGTTACGCAGCGCCGTTACGTTGAGGGATGGCGGCGTAATGTGCCGCTTGTGGTGCCTCCCGCGGGATAACGCGCCAGTACCGCTATATTGACAACAACCACGTTTAATAAATAGCGCTATTTACTTAACATTGCGATTTTATAAGCTTTATTCTTGCTGTAATCTGTCTGTCTGTCCCATGTTGGTCTGGGACTTGGCCCATGTTGATCTGGGACAAAAAAAAAGAATGTACCAACTGTGGTTCTTGCCTAGCATGTCGTAAAAGGCGACTAATGGTTTACGGGCTTTTGGGTATGTGACTGAGTAGGCGACGACCTAGCCACTTGTTACTCCTTTTTCACAGCTTTCCATTCAACCCAGCCCACTGTCCCATGTTGGTCTGGGCCTTAAAAAGAATATGCCAACTGTGGTTCTTGCCGAGCATGTCGTAAAGGCGACTAATGGTGTATCGGGTTTTGGGTGTGTGACTGTGTAGGCGACAGGTTAGCCGCTTGTCACTGCTTTTTCACAATTTTCCATCTAACCCAGCCCGGCTTTATTTTTGGCTGAATGTGGTTGAAGGGGCTTGCTGCCCTTTCTACTCTGCCTACCTCTTCGGGGATTATGGGCGTGATGTTTTGTATGTATGTATGTATGTATGTAATCTGTCTATAAAGAAACATTTACTCTTATTAATATACGAAGTTTATAGCGTTAAACAAATAATTAAAACGAATTCGGAAGTATGTGGCAAAATGACATAGAATTGAGAAACGTTTTAGTAGGTAGTAAATCTTTCGTATTATAAATTTGAAAGTAGCTCTGTCTGTCTGTTAGGTGTTCACGCCAAAAGTTTGGTCTCTAATAAGGAATAATATAAAAAATAAAATAAAAGTTTAACTTTTATGATAGCTTTATCCGGGAACCATTATCCCGCGGAATGCACTATAAGTACCTATTTGTAATAGACCGAATTCCATGTGACCAAAAGCAGCATTTTATGTTTTCCTAACATACGTTAGTCTCCGAAGTAAAGTGGTTACAGGAATTCCTTCACCTGGTTCGAGTGCGTGAGGTCGCCCACTCTTGCGCAACGCGCGCATCTCACGCGCATCACTCGGCCGGCGAGCGATAGGAACGATCGAATTGGCGATAAAACACGGGCGAAAGTAACGTGCGCGATAATAGATAGGGTGGGCGATTAATATTGCTATATTTCATGACACGTCAGCTTGGTCGGCAGGCAATTATCCCGAGGAATATAACGTTAAGATACCTACAATCTAAGCACCTGTCGAGTAACAGATCTTGATATATTACATAAAGATTAAGAAACTGGTTCTAGACTCGCTTATAAGTAGGCTCTATCTATGAATATCTGAAGTAGGGTTTCATATTTTGTAATCATAGACTCCTAGATTTATTTTATTTATTAAGACCAACCAACATCTGTTTACAATAATAAATTATTATGATTTACAGTATGTTTTTAAAACTAATTGTAACAGATACTCAAAGGTCAGTTCCGCATGCAACAAGTAAAACACTGAGTATTCTACTTAAAAGTAAAACATAGATTTAAAAAAAAAATCTCAAATTATATTATATAGATTTGTTTTAACAAGTAACTAATCCCTTACAATTTTTATCCGGTTTCATCCTTAAACAAGTTCTAACTGGTCCCATGTTAATCTATGACTTAAAATGAACGTCCCAATTGTGTTTCTTGCATCTCGTAAAAGGCGACTAATAGTTTATCGGGTTTTGAGCCAATTGTCACAAAAGTTTCACAATTTTCCATCCCAGCCCAGTTTATTTTGCTGAATCTGCCTACCTCTTACAGGATTACAGGCGTACCTAATAATTTTTATGTATGTATGTAAACTCTAACTCGTACGACACGGAAGGATGACCTAATCGTCACATCTTTTTATAAAACTGTGCATTCAGAAACTGCATAAAGATTTATGATCGTCAAAGTGCACCCTGCGTCCAATCACGCAACGTCCACACTGGCGGCCTATTTACGCGCGTTCCACAAAAGCTGATGATTTCCAAATCGCTAGCGCATCGTGGAAACACGTCTCGCGATGAACGAACGTGATAAGAATGTGTGTGCTTCGTCAGGGAGAATTTGGCAAACAGTAGCGGCGTGATAGCGATAGGTTTGGTGACCTGTTGCGCTTGTTATGCGGGTAGGGTTGCCATATCCAAAATTTGGCAACCAGGACAAGACGCGTGAAAACCCCGGACTTTAGAGCCCAGAACCCGGACATGACAACAGATTATTTTAAACATAGTCAGTGTAATAAAATACAGTTGGAAATGATGATGAATTTAGCGGGTCGGTTAGTCGGTTGATTGTGGCGTGCGGGCACAGTGCTTGTGTCCGGGTGGCCCAAGACTTTACATTTTTAAACCCGGACTACAAATGACGCTCCCCGGATGCCCTCTAAACTAGGACAAATCCGGGGAAACCCGGACGGATGGCAACCCTATATGCGGGTGACATGATGCACATTAGGCATTCAAGTTGTTTCTAGCCTAATTAAACGGTGCTTGATGATAAAGATTAGGGTTTGAACACTACAGAATATAAAATAATGTCCAAAAGCGGCGAAACCGTAAATGATTAGGTCAGTGGTTGTTAAAGATGCACTGATGTAGTTAAATACATACAGAATTATAATTTTGTGACGGTGAACCCTTTAATAATTAGGTCAATGTTCGTGAAATATGTATTGACACCGATGTTACATACATACAGAATTACCATTTTGATCATAAATATATTTTTATTCAAATAATGCAGTAAAAGCTTTTAGAGTAGGTCAATTCGTGGGTGTATCAATAGCATTTACAATTCTGCAAACTTGCAAATTCGTTGCATCTCGCATCGAGTCGATAATATTTTATTTTTTACCCATCCGAATCTAGATGGGTAATAAAATATTCGGTTCTCTCTGCCTACCCCGATCGACTGGCTCGATGGCGCATTCGGTAGTGATCCTGCCCCATGCGCCAAGAGTTGTGGGTTCGATCCCCACCCAGGACAAATATTCGTGTGATGAATACTTGTGTTTGTTCTGTGTCTGGGTGTTAATATTCAGTATTTAAGTATATATTTGTAATACCACTGTTGTTTCTGATATCTGTAACACAAGTGCTTAAGCTACTTACCACGGAGTCAGATCAATGTATGTGATGTAGTCTGAATTTATTTATTTATTTTATTTAATTACCCTGCTAGAGAAGTGGCGTGAAGTTTAGTTAGTTTTTCCGAATCTAGAACGGTGCAGACGTCGCTTGTGTTTGTAATCAAAGGCTGCACGCATTAAACATGCCCATATGCAACTTACTATTAAACTAGTCCGATAACAATTTTTATCTGACAGATTGCTATTAACACGTACAAACTCACTGACCGAGTGATCTTTCGCCTATTAACAGCTACAACAATTCTCAAAGGTTAATTACCCACTAGACACTCAAACAAAGCCCCATAACTATGCCGACTTTTTCTTAAAACTTACACTTCAAAAGCCTTTCGTAGTTCTATCAAATTAAACTTTATTACAAAAGTTATAAGTATAAAGTTAGCGTGGTACTAACTGTGGGAAAATAGTTGAAAACACAAGTGAATGGGGTTTGGGCTTGGCAAGGTCAGCGAGTTTAGGCGCGATCCACACGGGGCGATAAGAGAGAAAATTTAACGCTCACGGTCATGTAGGAGCCAGTCAGAGGAGAGCTGCCAACATTTGTAGCGTTAAATGTAAATGTTAAAATATGTTTCGACATCTGAACATAAAACACGTTTTAGATTTCATGACAGCAAGCAGTCGAAATTGTAATTTATAGCATACAATAAATAGTTGTGACATTTCCGAAAATATCATCTAATCGTAATTCTAGGCTTGATAAGCTTGTCCTCCAGATTGCGTATCCTATTCGTTGGATATGATAAAACAGCTGGACGGAACAGGATATCTAAAATTCTACATACATATATATATCACGCTCGTAATTCCCGCAAAGATAGGCAGAGGCAAAGGGGCAGCTAATCCCCTTAAACGCATTCAGCCGAAAAATAAAACTGGGCTGGGTTAGATAGAAAACTGTAAAAAAGTTGTAAAAAAACTGCAATGACAAGGCGCTAGCTCGTCGCCTACACAATCACAACATAAGATGTAGGTATATTTGATACAAGTGGTCGCGAGGTGTGGTGGGATAAACGATGCTCGTTCAGACTCTGTCTACCCGGGGATACAAGGATTATCTACCACGTTCTATATGATCTAGTTACAAGCACACAAATGTGGTTTTGTATAATTCCCGCTAAGATCACACCAGCAGGTTGTAAAGATGATGGCCGTGCGATCATCGCGTTCTTACAATCGTTTGTTCTCTGAGGGAGACCCTGATCATGACTCATGTGATTGTTCTTTTCGATAATGTCACTTAGGTATAGAGAAGATTTGTCTGAAACATATCCTTATCAAAAACCGAACGTCTTATATCTTGAGAAGATAAAGCATTTATATCTAATTTTCAAACTTTAGTTAAAATAAAATTGTTATTAAAATACTTAATTATAACTAACTAAACTTCACGCCACTTCCCCAGCGGGGTAGGCAGAGAGGAACGAACGCCACACGGCACGATCCTTACACACCTCACTCGCCTCTTCAACATTCATGATCTTTTTAAAAAAAACTCTACGGTTTTTATGACTCCTAACATAATTCTACACTTTTAGAGTGTAGAATTATGTTAGGAAACAAGTCGTTTATATCATCATCCGCAAAGGATTGCTTGCGGAAGCTTTCCTTAACATCGTAAGGCGTGTTTACACCGCTTGCGTATCGTAAGACTATATCGTATTTATGGAATTGTCGAACGGCAATGTATGCAAGCATGGGCTAATGCTTGTTGTGAAATACCTACTAGTACTTACTAAGGGCGAAGGTACGTGTTTGCGACAACCTGCCGTGAGCTTGCCCGCACAGTCGGAAAGTGCTCTCAAGGCTTTGTCTAATTCGTGTTGTGTTGGTGAACTGTGTGTCAGGCGACGCGATCAATCTAAATAAACAAATTATTTAGATTGATTGAGATCTAAGATTTGGTTTTTCTTTACTTAATAGGATTTAAAAAATACATGTAGAGTTTGTTTGTTTGTTTTTTTGCTCCGGAATCTACGGAAGTTTGTTTGCTCTAAATCTCCGAAACTATTAGAAAAAATATTTAAGTGTTAGATAGCCCATTTATTGAGGAAGGCTATATGCTATTTAACATTAACCATAAACACGGGTAAAACCGCGAGCACAGCTAGTATTAAATATTCCTTAAACTTCGCTCCTAAACAAACTTCACACTTTTTTAGCTGTTAAATAGAACGAAGGACTTTTTTTTACAGAAATAAAGATTTTTCCTACCACATAAGATGTGTTTCAACACTTTTTTTCACTAAAATCAGCAAAATCTAATCAGTAATAGTCTATCATTTAAACTTGTTTGTTAAAGGGCATATTTTTGGCGTAGTTAGCTATTGCCACTTTCTGTTGGTGACTCCTTCCCTTCCAGGACTTTAAATCAGTTTATTTCCTGATTAATCCATTTAATACTAAACATACGTGACTGACTTACTATTACATATTACATTCGCTATTCTCTTCAACGCGTACCAACGTTCATTAGACTGGTTCGTTCTCGACGTCGAACAGTAACCGTCCCAAGGCGGGCCAGTGGTGGCGCCCGCGCAGCCTGCGCGTCACGCTCCGAGACTTATTGCCTTAGTAGGCGACACCAAGTATACGCTTGCACGAAAGTGTTTTTATCATTACAAATCTACATGCTAATGTTCCGTATGTTCTAGAAGCTGGGAAATCAGTGAGTCTAATATGGCTATTTAGTTGACAATATTTAAGACTTATGTTACTATACGCTAGTATCTTAAAGAATATCTGGTAGAAATACTCTTTACAAACATTTTTTTTTCGGATTATTGAGATCTAACTAACTAACTCAACTTCACGCCACTTCCTTAGCGGAGTAGGCAGAGAGAACGAGATTCGAGATCTTTTTCTACTTACCCCACAATCTATGTCTCTTTCGCCTAACTATACCACATCAAAATTATAATTAACAATACTACTTACTTATTTAGAAACTAATTTCGGTTATTAACTGTCGTACCTATCTTTGATGTGGTAAGATTTTTTTTTTCAAGAACTGAAGGCAATTTCGCTAGCAACGTATAATGGGTGCCGCTGCCAATTTGTTATTACTAGGTACCACGAAATATTCAAACAGCTGGCTTCATAAATATCACATGTATGTAGGTACTCGCGACTAATGCTGGGAAGCGAGTAAAAGCGTGACCACGGCAATGACCACGGCGCAGGCGCACGGCGCTATCGCGGATTAGCGAGGAATTACGCGCATGGTGGCATTCGTCGTGGAAAAGCGACATTTTCCGTCATTTCGCATGTACATCGATTGTCTGCTACTCGATTCGAGTAGCCGTTTCTATGATGCTACTTTCTTGTTTAAGTTGTTGCTGTAAAACAATTTCGGTTGTTCTATCGACTACACACACACATACACACACATAACATCACGCCCATAATTCCCGAAGGGGTGGGAGTCAAAGGGACAGCAGGCCCATTTAACCACATTCAGACAAAAATAAAACTAGGCTGGGTTAGACGGAACATTGTGAAAAAGTAGTGACAAGTGGCTAGCTTCTCGCCAACACAATCACACACCCAAAACCCGATATATCATTAGTCGCCTTTTACGACATGCTAGCCAAGAAACACAGTTGGCACATTATTTTAAGTCCCAGACAAATACGGGACTAAACGACTTGAATACCCCTTTCTATGTTATATTTTCCTTTCTAGTAATAATAGCCGCTAAGGGGTTGAGGATATTACTTTATAACCACTATGCCTTAAGAGTTCTAGTGGCGTGTTTTGGCGTACTAAATAAAATCACAATCAGTTTAAGGCACGTGAACGATCAGACAGACAGAGCTTTCTAGTTCTTATTATTCGGATACAACTCAGCTTTAAACATTTGCATTAAATAAACCAGTTGTAGAAAAAGATTCATTCGATCTAACCTCAAAAGCCGTGACCTGCGAAACCAAACCCGCTACAAATGTTAACGAGTCTATATTGCGCAAGTTACAATACAAAACGCAGTATTAACATTGTTCGGACCGGACAAACAAACAACGCTAGAACCACGGACTATTAAATAAGAAGGATTCCACGCTATCATACTATAGCGTGAAGCCATGTTTATGCATGTGGGAGAGAGATACTTAGGGATACCAAATATCGGATATCTGTCATTTGGGGCACTTATTATGTCAATGTGTGACGTAAATTGCATGTCAAGTTAGAGCACCTGAGGAGCTTCAACGTCTAATTAGTGGCGCGGAGTCCTTCTGTTTTTACTAGTCCGTGGCTAGAACGAACCGCGTTCGAGATTAGAGGCAGCGTGAAAGGTGAGCTGCATTCCTTTGAAACAATAAGCGCGATCGTCCAATACTTGTTCTGTGTTGTCCACACAAACTTGGATATGCATAGTTGCATAATGAGCACTACAATGTAGATACAAGAGCAGATTATTCCGTGTTGGTATCATTTAAGCTTTACAGAAACATTTCTGACTGCGATAGCGCGAAACAGTCTGTTTTCTAGTTATGGGCACAAACAAAGTAATACCTTGTTTGTAACCAGGATATTATGGACACGGAACTTGTGTCAAATGCATTCAAATAAAAAATATGTTTACATATACATTATTTAAAATTAAATGTATATGTTAAAATTACTGGCCCGTTAGTCGAGTGTTAAGAGACCCTGGCCACGAAACCACTGGGTCCGAATCCCGCTAGGGGCAATGTGTGATGAACTTTTCCTTCCTTCCGGACATTTGTACTCGAGTCATGGAAGTTTATAAACGTATTTAAGTAAGTATGTCTATCCGTTCACCTAGTATCCAGTACAAGCATTAGCCTAGTTTGGAACTAGGGAATTGGTGTATCAGCTTGGAGAATTTATTCATATATATTATTATAATTTATTAAAAGAAAAATTGCCTCAACTGAAGTAGGTTTGAAAGTGATCATCCTTACGACTTTCAGTGGCCATTAACATAATTTAATAATGCATACAATGTCAAAATAACATAAATATTATTTCCCTATAAATATTAAAACAATACAAGGAAATCAGCAGACAGGTTGCAGATCGTTGCTCTTGAGCGCTCTTATTAGCATAGCGGGCGAGCGCTGTCGGCCGCTGCGCTGGCGCAGGCGCATACTGATGGCTGCGCGCGTGCCGTCCTCTTTCGTGTTTGAGTCACATCATGGGGAGCCTGGACTAGCATGAAATGACAGCATTTCATAACCAGACTTCGATCATGTAAGTCTAGGGATATTACGTTAGCGGCGACGCGCGGGTATTCCAAGCTATCTGTTTAATTTAGCAACGCCTGTAAAATAACCACCGCCGCTGTCACAAATGGCGGGATATTTCTGATTATCACAACTTAGATTCATAAAGTAACTCAATTAAGCCAGTTATTTATGTAATATAATTAAATATAGGTACTTTCCTGTTGTTGGGATCCATAAGACTTTTTATCCTATCCAGGACTTTGTTAAGTTCTAAAAATATCATTGAGTCATTATTAATTGACCTTACACGATTTCTCGCGACGACGTCAAGCTTAGATGAATAAAAAGTAACTTTTTTTTTAAATCTTCAATACATCGATCTGACTCCGAGGTAAATAGCGTAAGCACTTGTGTTACGGATATGAGAATCAACAGTAGTATTACAAATATATACTTAAATATTCAATATTAACACTCAGACACAGAACAAACACAAGTATTGATCACACGAATATTTGTCCTGGGTGGGAATCGAACCCACAACTATTGACTCTTGGGGCAGGGTCACTACCAAATACGGCATCGAGCTTGTCGTATATTTATTGTTAATAAAAATGTTTAAGGTGGACATAAAGACCATTCGACAAAATGTAAGTATGTATATCATTATTATATTGCAAAGACATAAATATATGGTCTTTTCGTTATCAGGCTACAGTAAGACACACCCGCTGCAAACCCAACCGCAGCCCTAGTTTAAATCATATATCATACTAATATTATAAAGAGGAAATATATTATTGATTGTTTGTTTATTTATTTGCATTGAATAGGCTCTGAAACTACTGAACCGATTTCAAAAATTCTTACACCGATGGAAAGCGAATGTATCAGGAAGTAACATAGGCTATATTTTATCTCCGTATTCCAACGGGAACGGGAACTACGCGGGTGAAACCGCGGGGCGCTGCTGTCCGTATATAAATCCGCACGTAAACATGTGTTTGGAACATATCCTATTGTACATACATACATACATAACATCACGCCCATAATCCCTAAAGGGTAGGCAGAGTCAGAGGCAGCATGCCCCTTCAACCACATTCAGCCAAAAAGAAAGCCGGGCTGGGTTAGATGGAAAATTGAAAAAAAAGCAGTGACAAGCGGCTAACCTGTCGCCCACACAATATCCTATTGTTTGTTCTCGTTTGTTTCGTTTGAGGTTGCAATTTCCCCTTTTGGGGGCAACACAGACTCACGTGCGTGCCACTGTCCCACTGCTGGCTGAGGCGCTTAGCATCTGCGCACGCGCCGCATGCTGATGCCTCTGAATGTCACTGCTATTGGAAATAAATTGAAAGTGGACGTATTCGGAACAGTATAGTGGGTTGGCATAAACCGAATGACAGGGGATATGTAAAGAAAAATGCACACCGCACTCATATGTGGTGTCAGTCGAGGATTCCTCATCCTCTTGCCCTTCTCCCAGTTAATCTGGGGTCGGCGCAGCATGTCTTCTTCTTCCATACGTCCCGGTCAGCCGTCATCAAGCTATCCACTTCCATTTTACTCATATCATCTTTCACACAGGAGGAGTCGAGGATTACGAACATTATAAAAATCGAAGACCTTATAATTTATTTTTTTAACTTTGTGTCTAATGTATTATATATAATGTGTCTAATGTAGGGTATCCATTTTAAAGATCACTAGGCGAAAGTAATTAAACTTTAGAAGTATTTAATAAAATATTGAATGCATAGTAAGTACACAATCTTTCACCCGGTTCAACTACTAGAATTTAATTACAGCATGTATGTTTTTTAAACGTTGAATCTTCTAAAGTAGCTTGTAAAAAAATAAAATTTAACGCGCCTGCCGAAACCAGCTTATTGGAATTCTAATCAACCTGGTGCTGATGAGTAAACAACTAAGTATTCATGATTCTTGTTAAACATTTTATTGAAGTTTAATTGCGCATGCGCAGAGTTATTTAGAACTCTCGTTACATCCGATTGGTCGCCGTAAAACATTCAGACTGACACGAAGTCTCACAGTCAACAGTATTCCTCAAAGTGGGCGTTGATACCCATTAAGACCCGGAAACAAATTACGGGTAGTATACGGGTGTTAAAAGCGGTTCATGGAGCAAAAGCGAAATACTAGTTTAAATTTTAAACTAGAACCTTAACATTTTAAAACGCATATGTAGGGCCGTCTTCTCATCAATTCGTTCTTATTTCAACACAATTTTGTCAAGTGCACATTCAGCCAGTTCAGTCTGATTTGATCCTCAAATCAATTTATTGATTGAGTTTCAAAGTGGGCTGTGGTCGTAAGTTTGAAAGCCTATGCTTCTAATCTAACCAAGTGAAGTGCGGTCGGAATGCAGAAGGCCTTGCTGATGGCTAATAATTCGCGTCGCAGATCGCGCCGCCGCGCCCGCTATTAACGTTTGTGGGTTAAACGCGGAATAACTAATTGTATCAGAAATCTTGATACATTAATAAATAACGACTCTACGCTGATGCAATTAAGAACAGATTAGTTTCAGCACTGAATGCCTCACGTCGACACATTCAGCTACACTTGCAGTAATCAATCGTAAATAGACTTTTTGTCTGTTGATGGGTATGAGCGGGTTTTCCTTACATTGACAAGAATTAAATTCATAAATACTTACAATGATTTAATTCAAATATTTTTGTAATTTTTTGTAAATATAAAATTATCAAACATATCTCAATATTGGTCCACATAACATTACGCATATTGATTGATTTCCAAATTAAATAGTAATATAATCAACTTAGGGAAGGTAGGTATACGAACACCCAATCACGGAACAAACACCTGTTTCGTCGACATCTTTCTATGCCGGTGCGCGTGTTCCACAGCAAAGGGGCCGTCGATAAAATAATTATCTAAGGACATGTGTAGTTCTAAATTATCCCAACGACTAACGAATGTGCTTGCTGTTGTTCCAGCTGGGTCGCGTTCCAGTGAGCGTGGTTGTTCCGCCGCGGTACGCGACGCTGCCGCTGCCGCCGGGCCACTACCCGCCGCCGCCGCATCTCTACTATCCGCTGCACGACGGTGTAAGTATCCTTGTGGAAAATGTTCCAGCCCGCGTTTGTTCCAGAAACTGTTTCTGAGCTCAATGGAATATACAGTCGTATAATAAGCTAGAAGCGTGCAATGAAAGGAATGTGGGCGAGTGATCTGCTTGAGAGATTTGTGGGGGGGATGTATGCGGAAGATCTATATCCAAGGCGATGAAGCAAAAAAGTTTGCGTGACGATGCTTGTTAGACAGAAACATCTTATCAATAATGCTCTATTTGACGGCTCCTCTTTGTAGCATTCAACTTTCTTGTACACATCTAGAATTGAAACGGGATATTAATATTAAAATGTAATCACGCTGTCGCTGCCAGTGCCAAAAATGACGTATTTTCTAAGGCGACCTGACTTAATTTTTTTTGCATTATTCAAGCATTATCTCTTAATATTTGTTTGTTTTTCACAAGTTTAATCGTTAAAGTCCGTACATCATGACTGGTGTATAGCATGGTAGATAGCTTCACCCAACAACTCTCTAGAATACATAGCTAAGTAATCCTGTTTTATTTCTTAGCGCCTGCGACGACGGCGATCGCCGCGCGAGCCGCGAGCGGAGCGGCGGCGGCGCGACGGGCGCGAGCGCGACTCGCAGCTCACCCGCTCGCTCGAGCGCATCCACCGCAAGCGGCGAGCGGACCGGGAGCGCGTCTCCGACGCCGAGCTGAAGCGAACCTACACAGGACTCGACAGGTAACTGAACTGTCGCCGTCGGTGAACAACTTGCAGATCACACGCGCACGCTAGTGCCAAATGGAGCGAGAACGTCTTTAAGACCAAGTTCAAGCGCCAGGTACTGGAGTCTTGTCCAGTACGACAACCTTTATCGTACTAGCTTTTCATTATATAAAAAAGTAGTGGGGTAAACTTAATGAAGGTCTGTCATTGCAGGGCATACGCCGAGCAGTTCATAGCGGTGTGCGACGAGAGCCGGCACGCCGCCGAGCACCACGACTCGCTGGGCAGCACCACCACCGGCTCCAGCGACTCAGCGCACCAGCACCACCCCGACCTGGACGCACCGTAGCCTCACAACCACCACTCGGTGGGCTAAAGCTGGTGCCAATACCACGCCTTGCGTAAAAAAAACAATTCTTTAGTATCAAAGACCCTAATGTACATATCTTCACGCCCGCAATCCCTTAAGGGGTAGGCAGACTAGGGGGAAGGACGTTTAGATACCACAAACACTGCCTGCTGTCCGTTGTTTCTTACATCTAATTCTCTTTCAACTAGTCCTCTATTTAAAGCTTATTGTATTGTTACGATATGAAGACACCTGAAAATACCAACCAACATAATTCGTTAATTAATGTGGCGACTTACATTTGTCGTTAAGTATGTATTGCTTTATTGCACAGAAGATGTCACAGTACGTCTTTTGTGTAATGTCTTGCTTATGTGCCGTGATGTCTGACCACTTATGGCATTAAAACAATGCACCCGAATTTACTATTTAAAATGTATCGGCACAAAATCTGCACTGCTTCTTTGCCGAATAATCACGAGGGTACGGCAGTCACAAATATTATAGGGGTCAGCTGTTTGTTGAATAAAAGCACGCTATATTTTGAACTTGAAATGCGAGGAGCAATCGAATCCGGGGA
Source organism: Glyphodes perspectalis (assembly GCA_951394215.1). Lineage (NCBI taxonomy): Eukaryota > Metazoa > Arthropoda > Insecta > Lepidoptera > Crambidae > Glyphodes > Glyphodes perspectalis. Next base: position 17,386,148 of record OX596207.1, on the reverse strand, counting down.
ATCATTACGACACTATCTCCATATTCACGTATAAAACGCTTGCTGATTTTGTGAATATGTTATGATATATATGCACGCCAGCCAGCTTTAGCTAGACCACCAGAGCAGAAGAATCAAGTTATACAGGCAGAAGGTATCATTTACAATCCACAACTTTCTTCACTTAGGGTTTAATTTTTTTTTTTTTTTTTTTATTATTCTGAAATGTATAACTTGATTCTGGCGAGATTTAAATAAGTTTTAAGTTCCCAAAAAGAAGTAAAGTGTCACCGCGGGAAATGTCAGAAGATTTCCGAAGCGGTGAAGACTTTCCAGCTTCAGTAAACATTATTTATTTGATAAATTGCGAATTAGATTGAGGAGACAATGCTAAGTATAAGTAACGTGAGGCTCCCCACACTGGGTCGCTAAGGGCAGGTACTAATCACCACTACTGATGGATAGAATCAGCATCAAGCACATAATATTATGCACTGGTAAGGAGAAGATAATTCACCAAAACGAGTCTCGCTGCGCTCTAATTAATTGTGACTCTGATTTATAGCTAGACACGGATTAGTCGCTGATTGTTTAGTTTAGTTTTTCATAGAATATCACATGACTTTTTATTAGTGCAAAATCACTGATGTGATCTTTCATCACCATTTCAAAGATTATGGGCTTGATATTGCCGAGTTTTGAGATGCCGGTCTGGCATATTTCATATACGCGCAAATACTTAAAAACCATGAAAATTAGAGTGTAGATACCCAGTGATGAATCTTAACAGCACGGGGCCCGAAGCAAATGCTTGCCAAAATACCCCTTCGTAAAAAAATACCTTTGTACCTTTTTCCAATGGAGTTCCCGTTAACAAATGCGCCCCAATAGGGCAGCTACCTCCTGCTTTATGGGTAATCCGGCACTGTAGATACCTATTCTATGATAAGGTGGTCTGTGAAGTGATGAATATTCCAAGTACATTTCAAATACGCGACCAAGTGTGGGGAGACTAAAGGAATCTGAATACTCGTGTAGGTTAGACTTAACGACTAAACATATCATACCAAACTTAACAAGATAGCTTTAGAACCCGATTTATTGTAAATAACATTATTGTTACTAATTCACAAACTACTAACCACTGCACTTTATTAAAACTAGGGGTATGAGTCACGTACAGGCTAAGTTTGTATCATGCTATGAAGATAATCGACCATTCTCATCTATGATGTCCATTGGGAAAAAATACTCCATTAAACCTGTTATTTTGGATTTAGATTATAACTAACTAACTAAACTTGACGCCACTTCCCTAGCGGGGTAGGCAGAGAGAACCGATCGGATAGATTATACATTTATTTAAAGTAGATATTGTTAGAATAATGAATTAGTGTCATTCCATATGATGTATATTGACCCCGTAGGAATTAATAACGAAACCGAGTATACTCTTTCACGAAAGTTTTTTTCTTATACCTAATTGAAACATGTCGTGATACAAACTTAGTGAGAAGTTAACCGGCACACTTACTAACAGAAAGTTTGTAAACTGCGTTGTATCGTCAAATATCTGTGTTATATACTATGTCTAAGTCTTATTTATGTGTTTAGTTAGTCGCTGTTTGGGAGTAAAGATGTTTCCACAGAATATTAAGTATTGGCTTGTTAAATCACATTAAAGTGCGAATAAAACACAACTTGTTAAGTCTTACTGGCAAAAATTACTTATTTAAAAAGTTGAGAGCTAATTTGTAGTCATAGATCTATTTAATGACATCCATCATTTATCGTTTTAAACAATAAAAGAGATAATCCAATTTAAAAAAAAAAATAGCCGGGTTTTGCACTATGTTACGTCACAGCTTGGTGATGCCATATTGAATCTTTGGAACTATTTTGACACTTTGTTAAGATTACGTCAAAGTTTCCTTTTGTCTATTGCCCTATTCTGCATAGTGTCGGAAATGACTTTACTCCCCAATGTACTCGTATTAGCTACTTTTATTAATAACTAACTAACTTATGTCTAGTTTTTGTATATTTGAAGAGAAGTCCCTTGTACCTAACCGGTGCCAAATTGTCGCAACTGAACGATATACGCTATTGGTGTACATAGAGAATCGCTAAATTTGCTCAATTCGTTATTGTTATTATACTCTTAGATTTACATATTATTAAGATCAATACTTATTATGGTAGGGTGTAGCATAGATTAAGGTGGGTCGTGATTGTGAGACCGATGCCGGATCAATTTAAAATGTATGTCTAATTGAGTCTCAGACCAACATGGGACAACGGGTTGGGTTAGATGAAAAATTGTAGAAAAGCAAGTTATTCATAAAAAAAAAAAAATAATAATACCTGATAATGTTCTCGTGCTTCACGGTATTGCGTTGTAAGGTCCCAAGCATCGCCCACCTTAACGAAATATCGACGAATTTGTTTGCTTTATCGTATCTTGTTACCGCTATGTGTTAGCTTTATTTTCGTAGATATTAATATATTTTACTTACTTTAATTTAAAACGTTAATTTGTGTACAGCCACGGCCATAATTACAGCGGGAAATGAGGTGATAACTTGCGCGATAACGAGTGATAACTATTCCACTCTCACTTAGGTTAAGTCTGAACTATCGGGTAAGGTTTAAAACTTACTTACTTAATGGTTAAACGATAAGTACCTAAGCCACTTTTCAGTGACATAAGCTGTTAGTAGGGTTGCCAACTATACTGTTTTAAACAGTATTATACTGTTTTTCACCAAATTATACTTTTTACTGTTGAACAAAAATAAAGTATACAAAATTCTGTTTTCAGCATCACATTGTGTTTCAACAATAATTGTGATGACGCGTATGAAGTTTTTAAAAAAGATTGTAAATTGGCAAGTTGTGCGAGAAGCTCTAAAAAATATGTATTTAAAACAATAAAAAATACTGTTAATTTTTCTAAAATGCTGTTTAATATTCTTCATAGACCGGAATATTCTTTATTTCTTGTAAAAAAGATGGCAACCCTAGCTGTTAGTGACATCCATTACCTACGACTTCGTAGCCCACTCGCTATCCGCTGTCATTGTGAACGCGGCCTACTGTCCTGTACCCTGAAACTATACTCAAGTATGAACTATTTCGGCCGAGAATCCGAGATCGAACCCAATTCAATTTCACTGATATCATTATGTTGCAGATTATGTTTGACTTGAATAGTTTCAGGATAAGGAAGATAGATTTTTTTTGCAATAAAAATGTTTTATGTTGTATACCTTAATTACTTAATTAGCTTAAGCAACTGTTCTTATTACATGGACATTGTAAAGTTTTAATTATTTGTACGATTTTATATTATTCCTAGTTTTATCACTTATTCTAAAATACGTATTATTTATAATAATCAAATTTGGGTCAAATCAATGAAAACCATTATGAATGTATTGCATTCGATTTCTAGTATATAAGACAGGTTTTGATCAATATTTTACTTAGTGTTAACAAATGAAAAAGGTATTATACTGTATTTAATATATAATAATTTTTATTTTTTAACAAATCTCAATTCAAAATTGATCAACATTTGTCAAAATGTACGATTGAGTACATTTTGTAAATACGAATTGCTTATCTTATCGTTATTCTTAGATGTTAATTATTTACCGTTCGCGTAGGTCAGTACGAAGTCAACGACTTGTGAATTGTATAAAAAAACATATTTATTTTTTTATTGTAATTTTTTTTATTATTGGAAATATTTTCCGCTTGTGAAGTCGGGTGCAAATAAATACTGTTTTATATTACAATGTGGTTTGTTTTCAAAATCCCCTTATTAAAGATAAAGAAATAAAATTGACTCCTATTGAAGATAGACGTTCAGTTTATTTATAAAACAAAGGTATAAATACAGCTTTCATTAGCTTTCCCCATCACCCAAGTTACCTAAAACCACTATTAAGTATTTCCTGCCATCCACAACTCTACTTTTCTATTAATACCTACCACTCGACCCGCAGGTAGAGCTACCATTGGCGACTACCCGAGCCAAAGCTAACATTTACTACCTACCCCTCGAGCCGTAGGTAGAGCTAATTATCTACCACATAGGCCGTAGATAAGAATATTTCCTACCTCTCAAGCTGTAGGTAGTGCCATAATGTTCCTACCGCTCGAACCGTAGATAAAGCTACCACAACCTGCCACTGATGAACATCGACGAGCTAGAACTCGTTGTCGCTGAGCGCGGAGACGCGGCCGGGCGCGGCGCTGGGCCGCGCGCTCGTCAGCCGCAGCTCGCTCTCCGACGAGCTGCCAAGCGAGTCCTCGCCCTCGCCCTCCGCCTCCGCGCCTGGGACACGCAGCGATTTATTACAGAGTGCTTTAGACCAAACAACACAAGCAAGCGGTAATGGACGAGACTATTAGTAGGCGATACAAATTTAAGAAAATAGATATGGTTCAGAAATTGCTCGGCCCAATCTTGTGGAGGGTCAATCATAAAGGTTGGCAGAGGGCGGAATTACAAAGGAACACTTATAATTTGGAATGTGGCGTTGTGGCATACTCGTGGTAACCAAGTAAGTAAGGTATTAAGTAACCTGTGAGCTTGCTGGAGGTGCTTGGGTATCGAGGATGAACTAGCACCGCCAGCCTCCAGACGCCAGCCACCTGTTTCATCTACCCTATCCTAGCCGCGCCATTGATTATCTGTAGTTGACACTCACCCTCGACGAGATCAGCGAAGTCGTCATCGTCGGCGGTGGCCAGCGTGCGCGTGGCGGGGCGTGGTCGGGCGCGTGACCAGCGCGACGGACCGTCTCCGCCGCCTGACACACACAACAGCTTTTATGTATTCACCTAGTCAAAACTGAAACTTATGGAAGCTCCCCTAGGATTACCCAAGATTAGCTGTCGTATGAGACTTTATTATTGTCGTCTATGGAATCATCATCTTCCTAACGTTATGTCCCGTGCTTAGATGGGGTCCGCTTAGACCATGGTCCAGGATTTAGCGAGTCTGGTAATTACATTGAAGCGACTGCCGATCTGACCTTTGTAACCCCAAGATAGGGGAACCAGACAATTTTTGGATCATGGTTACAAATTCAAAGTTGTTTGAATTTGCAGGTTTCATCACGATGTTTTCCCTCACCGTCTAGCTAGTGGTATAAATATGTAAAATGTAAATAGATTTGAAAAATCTAGAGGTTCATGCCCGGGTTCGAACCCACACTCCTCGGTTAAGAGGCGCGTGTCCTTACCATTCAGCTACCACCGCTCCTATCATCTATGGAATCAGTGGCGTAATTAGGTAAGTAGTCAAAGGTCCTAGTATAAAAAAATTTTGGCCTTTATATACTATCCTCTATATGAATTGCTCTACTGTTTATCAGCTTTTTGTTGTAGGTACAGAGTTTGCTAAGGCATACTATAGATAGTTTAATACTCTTCTGTAGCCTTTGTACCTGTTAGAAATCCTAAAGAGCTGGCAAATCTAAGCGCTAATACGATATTTCTCCATTTGATAGATGCGATCGCCACTTCAGCGTTTCCTCCAACCCTGGATCCTTTTTATCCAAAAGCAATTTTGTTGTCCAACACTTTATAGGGCTACAAACTTTATTGGTCCAGAACATTCGAATTTAAAATACGTCACTGCTCCAACCTATTTACAACAAAAAGCTCGGTGCACCACCGACCGTATATCTGCCTGTCGGAGTAGTCCGAGTCGGAGCGCGAGTCATCCTCGTCGCGGATCTCGTCCAGCGAGTCGCGCGCCGCCATGCTGCCGAACGCGCGCCGCGCCTCCGCTGCGCCCGCGCCTGTCACATTAAACATAATTATAATTGCTCATGGGATTGTCGACTGTTAGAAGAAGAAGAAGAATGTCTTCTCCGAGGTAAAGATTGTAAATATCCATACATAATCCTCCTAGCCCTATAGCCTTTGTTTATGGTCCTTTAGCCGTAGGATTAAGCGAATCTGATAATTACATTAAGGCGACTGACGATCTGACCTTTGTTTTTTTTTACCTTTGAGACTCAGATAGGAAAACCAGAAGCTAGGATCATGGTAGTGCTACCATGATCAATGATGTTTTCACAATGTTGTTCAGCTGGTTTCAGCAGAAGACGAATTTAAATTAGTTGTTACAAGAGTCATGGTTACGGTCCAAGTTTGAAGAATACTTGAACTTACCTGCTGTTTTAATTCTCAGCCTAGTTTTTGGCCTAGTAGCAGGTCTCGGCTGCTTGACCTCACTTAGATCTTTCCCATCATCGCTCGAATCCATATCGTCTGTAAAAAGAACGTTGGATGAAGGATTTGAAGCAATGGTAAATTACCTAGTGTGATAAATTTGTCAATCATCATTACAATAGGTAAAATTAAGAATTTGCCCTGTTACCTGAATCACTCAGCTTGCCCAAGACGTCTTCGGCCTCATACTTGTGAATGAGTTGCATAATGGCTGCTTGCTGCTCCTCCGCTGCCTGCGACAGAACTGGTATCAGGTAGGTATAGGTAAACAAAATGAAGTGGATTTCCTTATAATCCTTAGAGTTTAAGCTAAAACTCTGCTGACGCTACAATTGGGATGTTGACACCATTTATATTTAATTTTGAAATATAAATTCTGAAAAAGAAAGTATCGTAGTATGCTGTTAAGCCTTATTGATTTTCAATCATATTGAGTCTAAGATTTTTAATTTTACAAAAACTGCTTAATATTAAGTCGGTTGACTATACAAACTAGTGACGTCACACGTTGACAAGCCCATACAAAATCTATGAAGTGATTTCGTTTTAACAGCTCTTAAAAAGTATCTCAATTGACTAGCCAGTCAACATCTCTATTCCGTGACTCAGTTCCTTCAAGATTCCCTAAACTTCGGGGGCATCTCGGTGAATTGTGAGTCAATCCTCTGGAAAAAGCTGGTTAATTTTTATTTGTAACTTAATATCCGCTTCTTCGTGCTGGTTTTCTTTTCTCTGCTTCTGATCCTGGTGGGCACTGACCTCGGCCTGCGCGCTCTCGAGCACGCTGAGCTGATGCTTGAGCGCCTCGACGCAGCGGTAGCGCAGCACGTACTGCTCCCACAGCTGTTCGATCTCGCCCTCGAGGGCCGTCAGCTCGCCTGCGTACGCCGGCCTAACGAACGATTACATATATGTATTACCAGGATTGTTTAGAAGAAATCCGTGTGGTATTTAAAAATATGTGACTTGCGAATTATCTACTCCGCACTTTTCGAACCTCCTAGGTTTTCCGTTCACTGATGATTATCAAGTCTTCAAATTCTAAGCTGCGAAATGGTATTTGACGAGCGATACATCAGTCCATTGTAATGAATTCACTTCATATTCGCAAGCGGGATTCGATTCCACTAAACCAAGCGGGCGTCAGAAAAATCGTCATTTAAGTGAGCAAAGCCACGGGAAACGCTTAGCTTATAAAATTAGCAGGACCCACTTGATCTTCTGCACAGTGTGCAGGCGCTTCTCGGCGCGCAGCAGGTCGGCGCGGCGGCGCTCCAGCTTGGCGTCGAGCGCCGCCTCGCTGGCCGCCACGCTCGCGATCTGCGCGCGCGCCGCCTCCACCGCGCCGCCCGCCGCCTCCAGCGCGCGCCGCACGCTCGCCTCCATGCCCGCCATGTCCAGCGGCCGAGACAGAGCCTGCTCGCGAAGCTCCTGGACCACAAACCGTTGGATACAAGTGTAGCGACATCGTCGTCGTCATATTGATGTCTATCTTTAACGCCACCAGACAGTCGAGACTGTAGTTCTAATAAGTTCTTATATGTATACATACACACATAACATCACGTGGGTAATCCCCGAAGGAGTAGGCAGAGTCAAAGGGGCAGCTAGCCCCCCTTAACCACATTGAATCAAAAAATTGGAATGGGTTAGATGGAATATGATAAATGGATGGAAAACTGTGAGAAGTAATATCAAGTGGCTAGCTTGTCGCCTACACAATCACAAAATAATAAGTTCCGATATGTATAAATATAAAGTATATATTATATATAAGGTACCTTATTCTCGGCTTCTTTCGCTAACAAATCGTAAAGAAACGCTCCTTGCGCCGTAATCTCCGTCGCCAAAGCCCGAGCTTGCTTGATTTCACCCAACTGTAACAATTTAAAAATGATCACATGAATGCTAGAACAACAAACATTAAATAGTGGTTTCTTAACCGTGGGATCCATACAAATTATGTCAAAGTTTACGTCCGTGATTATTTTGATATGCAAGTTTTCTCACGATACTTTCCCCCACCCTGTCTATGAGCATGATCAAGTCCAGGATCATGCTTCAAGGCGATCACCAAAATGGGATATAAAAAAGGAAAGATTGCGGCGCGCAGGTGTCTGTCCCCATAAAAACGGGCCCCGATGCTGCGCGAGGCACGTACGCGGCCGGTGACGTCGTAGTTGAGCAGGCCGGGCTCGCGCGTGTCGTCGGGCGGCGGCGCGGTGAGCGCGGCGCGCAGCAGGCTGGCCACCTTCAGCAGCTCGCGCACCGCCCACCCGTCCGCGCCGTACACCTTCTTGCCGTTCAGCTTCAGGTTGGCGCGGGAGTGCTGGAACGTGACACATTGCTTTATCATCATCCTCTTGCCCTTCTCTCAGTTCATCTGGGGTCGGCGGAGCACGTCTTCCTCTTCCATTCGTCCCAGTCAGCCGTCATCAAGCTATCCACTCCCATTTCACTCATATCATCTTTCACACAATCCATCTATCTCTTATTTGGCCTTCCTCTTCGTCTCCATCCACTAATATTTATACTCATCACTCTCTTTGTCACATGTCCTTTCTCTCTTCTCATCACATGCCCATACCATGATAAACGGTTTCCTCTCATCTTATCTACCACTGGTGCCACTTTCATACTTCCTCTTATATATTTATTTCTTATCTTGTCTATTCGACACATTGTTTTATGGACTATAATTTTTTTATAGGTTAAACTTGCAGTGTTAGGTACAAAAGATATTCTATCACGTCACAATAATATATGTTTACCGTCAAATGTTCACGATCAACATTGACATTTCAGTTTGATGTTCATACCATTACCTACATTCAAATTAAAACACTTGAAAGTCTACCTACATTTTAAATTGTAACTAAGTCAAGTGAGGCTCTCTGACTGATAAGTCATATATAAGCTTAAAGTCATACAAAATGATAAGAGGACCTAATTGCGCAAAACAGATGCTAGACGGGGTATACAGATTAAATCGCATAGATGTAGGTACTGTCCTCATTTGTAGATACGTGAGACGCTCACAAAACTGCTTGACGCTAAACACCATAGTCAGGTGTCAATAACTCACGAACAGAGCCACAGCATGCGTGACCATGGCGACGCGCTGCTCCGCGGAAGCGCGGCCGCCGGCCAGCGCGGCGTCGGGCTCCACGCGCGCCGCCAGCCAGCGCAGGCACGACTCCAGCAGTTCCCAGTTAGGGCTGCGGAAGCTCTCCAGCGACACCGGCGTGGGGAAGCCCAGCGAGCGCATGGCTTCGCTGAAATCTGTTTAGATTATTATTAGCAACAAAAGAAACACCGAAATTACATGTTCAGAAGTCCAAGATAAGAAAATGAAATCCTAGTTAAAAACTATCAAAAGGAACAAATAAACAATAATGTTTAATTGTTCCTTTTGATGATTTTTAAAGACCTATAAAGGCGTCCGCTGAATTTCACCCGGGCTCATGATCAGGTTTGTCCCTTTTTCTGTTGATCTGAGGGTTTGTCAAATATCGTCCGAGCTTCGGTAAGAGGCGAGAGTGCGTGCGACAGGTCTTTTAGTTTAGATACTTATGGCATTACGGTGTGCGGAATAGACAAATGAATACAAAGATTAAAATAATGTACTTACTTCGCAAATCCCTGTATGACATTATAGGTAGCTTCTATAAAATATACTTATTTTCTTTTAAAACCCGTGTTTAAAACAGATTTTCTTGAGAAACGTGTGAAAACGTCACTTGTTGTCATCAAATGATAACAACGCGTTTCCATGGCAACGTCATAGGACGTGACTGGGCTTGTGCAGGTGGGCTACTTAAAAAAATAAAAAAACTGAATTGTATGTTTGAAATCAACTTTTTATTTTACATAATATTGTAAGTTTGTTAATTCTACCTAAGTATTTAGTTGGGTACTACACTTATGCGTCTACGTAGGTCACTGTTAAGTGTCCCCTCTACTAGTAAATTAACGATATTGTAATGTAATACTATTATCTAATAGAATCTACATACCTACTTTTATATTCCATTTCAAAGTTATTTAACTAAGACGACCAATCTCTTCATCTACCTTCTTAAAACAAGTTTTGTTAAATACAATTTTACGTGCTAGGTGCTTACATTCCCTGATGTAAGCTAATTAGGCATACCTGACAGCGTTCAGATTTATCCAATGACTTGCAATTACATTACTTACAAAAATGTATAAATCTACAACGCTGCCGTAACTATTTGACTGTTCTGATAATAAGCTTACTTCCTATAATGAATAATACATCACGACGCAACATTGCTAATAATAAATTTCAGGCGTTACGATTTACAATAAAAACATAGGTAAGTAATTTAACTTGTGTAATTACTACTATCGTTTATTAAGGCAAATGTATGCATTTCGAAGGCCTGTTCTATCAAGATACAATTTTAGAGATCCTTTTTAGATCCTTAAAATTACATACATACCACAAAAAACCACAAAAAAAAATAAAAGAAGTACATAAAGTAAATAAAATAAACTTAAAAATGAAAATATAACAAATAAAATATAAATATATATATTTGTTCTGGCAAATAAATTTTATTAAATATACATATTTTCATATTTTTTTTTTTATTTTCAGTAGCTAGTTTACTTGTATATCTTAGTCCGCAGTTGCAGTTGAAGATAACATTTATCTCCCAAGGAAGGTTTACGTTTCGGCAACTTTTGTCCCCCGAAGACTAAATCCATATTTGCTTATCCTGCTCTTTGTTAAGTTAAAATTGAAGAGAAATAAAATATACGCGGTAACTTCATCCAAACTAAAATAATCTGATCCATTGTAATTAAAAATAACATAAATAAAAAACAATAGAAAATAAAAGAGAAATAAATAAAAAAAAAAAACAAAATGAAACGACATATAATATTTATTTACTAACTTAGCTAACTACCATAACAGTCAAATATAACAGGGCTGAATCTCAAATCGTCCTCTCATCAAGGTGCAACTTATAATAATTCAATAGAAGTACTATGCCTGCGTGAATTTGTCCCAAACTTGTTACTCGGAACAGGGCATTTCGAAATTTTGTAAACTTTAAAGTACATTGCCTGTTGTGTTTGACCCTATGTAGAGTTAACCGAACTAGCCAGTACCATGTACTTTGAGGTATATAACATTTCTATTGAATTATTTAGGTGTCTACGAGTATATCACTTTCCGAAATTCGCTTGAGCGAAAGCCCAATTCAGTTTGGTTTACTAGACCGTTCGAGCCTGATTTTGTTTTCGCTAAAGCGAACACCTGCTTCTGGTTGACATTCATCGCACCATGAATAAGATACGCCTGCTGGCTGCGGAGACTTCAGCCCGGTTGGGGTATGCCCAATTAATAGAAGAATCATAAGTCGATGGCGGCGGGCGGCTGCCTCATCGTGCGCTTGAGGGACTCCTCGCGCTTCACAGCTACGCGCAAGCGCGCCGCCTTCAGGTGCCTGCGGAACGAGATACAGTCACATTCAACATCTGTAATAATTATATAGTAACAAGTTTGTTAATTTATATATGTAATAATTTATTTATGTATGTGTATAATTAATTGCAAAGAAATTTTCTAAAAGTTATCACGAAGGTAAGCAAGGAAAAAATAAAGTTGTTGGATTCGTTATTTGGAAGGGAGATTATTCCAGATGGTCCAGTGAAGGCCGAGTGTGCAATCATAAATAATGTTAAAAAAATTATCTGCTGACTGAATGTATTTTACTACAATAAAATATTATGTATGCCATGATAAAGCAATTTATGGAGTTTCACTATGTAAAAGTTAAAATGAAACGGCAACAACAAAACCATGATCCAATTTTTACATTAAGAAGAACAGCGCATGGTAAAACAAAGATCCTCATAGACCCATTTTGTCTCTTTATGGTGATTATTTTGTTGATATTCAGACCAAAAGCAATGATCAAAAGTGGCTACTCCTAGCTTTTTGAGTACACCAAACAGTACCTCTGTCGGATCCTCTCCTGCGTCTCTGGACTGGGCAGCTTCTCAGTGATGTCTGCGTCGCGGATCATGGCGCGCAGCTTGCGTAGGCAGTCGGCTAGGTTGAGCTGCTGCGAGCGCGTCGCGTCCGACCGGATGATGAGGTAGCCCTCGCGAGACAGCTTGTTACCATACTAGGAAAACAGGAACGATTAAATAGACTAGCATGCTTGAAGGGAAGGTGATACTACCAGTACTACCAGTCAATTCATATTTAGTCTAGGTGAAATGCTTAAAGCAATGATCCTGTACAGTGTACATGAATTGTGTTTGGTATGCATCTACATTCTCTATGTTCATACTGCACACTACTGCATAATAATATGCAGCGCATATCATTTCTATTTAATTATTATAAGTGCAGTATGGAGATGGAAAATTGTGATGTTATTGGTATCAAAAACAGCACAATTTTTAGATAATTAATGGGATATATATTTAAATAAATAGGATTATAAAATAGTAGTAAACCTGTAAAGTATTTATGAAGCCCTTAAAATTACGAAAACAGAAGTTAAATATGAAAAAAATAGTTTTAGGCACAAACTAAAATAATTAAACTACCGTAAAATAGCACACAAAATTAAATTTCTGATGAACTTAATTTGTTTTATTTTAACTAACTAACTAAACTTCACGCCACCTCCCCAGCGGGGCAGGCAGAGAGAACCGAACGCCACAATTAAATTTTCCAATTCAAACAAATTAGATTTTTTATTTTTTTTGTCTCTGTAGGATCTGCAATCAGTAGGATGCTACTATAATCAGATAGGTTGAGGGAATTGATTTTCTCGGGTCAAGTGGGTCCCCCAAGGACAACTTTTTTTTTTTGTGAAATGCTAAACAAACTAGATGACTATCTGAATGTCACCAAATCATAGAACATACCAATTCCTGCATCCTTTGCCTCACATCCAAGTGGATCCAGTCCGCCTCACTCAGCTTAAACCTAAGGTCTACTTTTGTGTGGACCTGAAACAAAAATAATATACCATGTACTTCAAAATATAGGTTGTATATATATACTCTTGCAAGGTTATTAATGTTTTACAAATGACCCGGTATAAATTGTATTAAAACAAATGTTACCTTGTTGACATTTTGACCTCCAGGACCTGAGCTTGCGCTGTATGTGATTTCTAATTTATCAATTGGGACGAATCCAGAGAACTTATCTTTTGAATCTACACTCTGAAACATATAATTTGTCAATCAACTACTAAGCTTATTTAATAACTGTACTAGATGTTACATTATTTAATTCTAGTATTGCATTAATGATAACTCTAAAATTTTTATAGGCATGCAGGAAAGTTATCACAATAACCAGATGTTTACTTGGCACAGACTATGTGACTGAATTTTCACATAGCTCAATTTCTCTAGACATAAGTAACTAAATACTAACAAAAGCAGGTGAAGTCAGCTTCAGAGAACTGTTTGGGTACAGAGTTTCTAAAGAAATCGAACTTTTGTACGCCATAGGACGTTTTGCGATGGTCGTGAAAAAGGCATTTTGAACTGCTCTATGTATGAAACGCAATCTCAGTGGATTGGAAGCCATTGTTTTTATGCACAGGATATTACAAGTAGCACTTAATGTAGGAACCACTAATATTACTGCATTTTTTTATTGCATTTCGCAAATTTGTATTTATAACCTCAAAATTAACAATTACTTGTCAGAAATGTCAGAATAACAACTGTCAGGTCAGATGCAAATGCCGTCCGAAACAGTATAATAGCGATGGATTCAATTAACTTATGCGGTTAAAATATATAATGTAAAAATGATAAAAAAGATTCGACAGATATATAAACATAGGCTATAAATATAAGCTCATGGTTACAAAGCATAAGCTGGAGCAAAATCAATTAAACAATTTAGCTAGGTATTTAACAAAATAAAATTAAAGCCATGGAGAGTTTATTCCCTACGTAAAGAAACTGGGTGCCTATTATCATCCGGTTTATACATACAATCTATCTCATAATCATCATTCATTATTCTATTATCCAACAGGCCTGCTCTAACAGGTAATAATAATACCTACGCCCCCTGAAAAAAATAATAATTTTAATCCTTATGTACATACATTTTTTATGCAAGCGAAATTAGATTAGGACACTTACATAACGTACAATAAAAGTAAAAAGCGGGGAGGACGTTTTTTTAGACATTTACGTGTACAGGGATTCTTAATGTCTTGAATAAATTCCAGTTTCACTACATGAGTACTTGGAAATTGATAACATACCTCCTAGCATTTTAATTGCAGCAAAAAAACTATCAAGAACAGCAAATGCGTTATCGAGAAATGTGTATTTAAAATAGAGAAAAAAAAATTAGCAAAAATATTTTAGATCTACCATGTTCACGTTTGTTAACTTCAAAAACTACGGAATACACATTTCTGTTTCGTGTCGAAAACAAAAAAAAGAAAAAAATCGATGCATCGGCCGGGAATCGAACCCGGGCCGCCCGCGTGGCAGGCGAGCATTCTACCACTGAACCACCGATGCTTCGCGGTTAAGGTTGAATATTACTATACGTTCAATGTACCTTTCTAATAAATTATTTCAACATCTCGCCAGCAATATCTCCCGTGCTTTGTTGGAATCCGCATAGACTGTGTTATAAGATTAAGCAAGTCTGGTTATTCACATTGAATCGACAACTTATCTGATCTTCGTAACCCTTAGTTATGATAACCAAACAAATTGGATTATGGTCATACATCCATTTTTAATCATACGCTGTTTTCCCTCACTACCGCTACTACCGCACTAAATACCAATTGATATTAATACGGGCTAGATTTGAAAAATCCAGAGGTATTTTGGATTTGGGCCGCACTTTTCGAATGAGACTAATTTAATAAATTATTATTTTAGATAAGTAATCGCTTATTTTTAGATTTACTTATTGTTTATCACACAAGATAATAACCTAAGCCTTCGCGAGCGAAGTTGGGGGTAGTTATAACATTCGTTGTTCGGCTCTATAGATGTGGGCATGTCTACCTTCTTATGAGCCTAATATCGCAATTATAAAACCTGATAAGCACACCTCTTAATTTGAGTTTGACTTGACTCTGTTTAACGTAGGAAGAAAAATATTAGTGCCCTCCCTGCAGTAGGGGGGGCCTGGACCCAAAGCTGCGTACGCCCATGGGGCCTAGTTTCTTTTTTGCCCCAGGGCCCTTTGTCATCTACCTACGCCACTGGTATTAAAGCAATGATATTAAAAGAAGAAGAGTTTTACCCATTTTTATATACGTTAGAGGGGGCAAACAAGAAGACGGCTCACCTGATAGACATGATCCCCGGTGCCCATAGACATATAGAAACAGCACCAGACACATGCGTTGCCGGTTATTTCAATGTCCACCAATTATCAGCAGCAGATCTAAAAGAGCAGCCAAAGACAAAGAATAAAATTATTATGGAAATACAAAGAAAAAGGTGGGTAATAATAACATACAATTTAAATTTCGAATGTCTAGCCCACCAAGCTGCGGGCGTTGACCCGCCTGCTTGAGCACCCAAGTCGAGCGCTGCAGCGAGCTAGCGGCACGGCCATTAGAGAAATAAACGCCACTTAATTAGTTAATATAAACATTTTTTGTGCCCAATGCACGGCCACATCTGGTGTTTGCGAATCCGCGGGAGTTCGCCTTATTATGATGTCGTTACTTGCGCGACCTCAATTATTAGGTATGTACATAACAATATTAAATAAATATGCGAATCGTTACTCTTACACGTTGTAACATCTCATTCTACCGATCATCATTTATCAAACTCTGTGTACAGGTTTTCGAGAGTGCAGATTAATATATATTTTGTATCTTCCATCCAGAAATAAGGTAGGTAACGGATAGGAAATCTTAAGTAGTAAATAAGTACGTATACTTAATTAGTTAAGCCGCGGGAAAAGCTCGCGGGCAGAGTCGAATAATATGGAAAATTCTGAAAAAGTAGTAACAAGTTTTGCGACGTACCTACATGTAAGTGAGTAACACAGTTGATTGAGCAATCAACTGTGTTGCTACATTATTTTCGAGTCTTAGACCAAGCATAGGACAAAGTAAATGCATCTTCCATAAGCACGATTGATTTTGGTAATCCAGGGTCAGGATCACCTTTTGCTTCTGATGCATGTCAGTCTGCTTTAGAATACCTACTTTTGACAAGAGAACAATGCCTATTTGTTTTCTATTTGACCGCGATATTCATTATGTTTAGATAATATAAATGTTTAGATAATATAAATTCACGAGCCGGCGGCCGCGCCGACTCGACTGTGCCGACTTTCTACAATTTCCAGACATAAATTTTAATACAAGTCCGCTTGCAGCCATCTTTCCCCATTAACGGGCGGTATCATGTGAAATGTCAAAATGTATAAAATAGTGTTGTCTAAATAGTCCGGTAGAAACGTGAGATGTCGCCGCGGAGCGGAACGGCTCCTAATTAAATTATGTGGAGCGTGACGTGCGCGCGCGCATTGGTGTTCGCGTTTTTTAGCCGCGCGCAGGTTGGCGGTTTTGTTCTGCCGTCTTCGGCGCGCGTGAGTTGTCAAATTGTAGCCGAGATAAAGTGTGCTCTGATGATAAAGAAGATTGGTAGAACATACTTTATCTAGTTAAAATAGGAAGCGTTATCGCAAATACTGAAACTGTACTACTGTTTGATATTTGAAAAAGGTGTGTCGGTTCCTTCAGCTTGCTCCTCTATGGCATGAAGCTATAAGTAGTAGTAGTGTAAGAGAATTAAAGGACTATATTATATTGGAAACTTATGAAAAAACAAATACACTAGACTAGAGGATCCATATGAATGGCCAGGTCAAAGTTAAAATCAAATTCAAAATAGTCTTTATTTATATTGGTTGAAACAAACACTTATAAATCATCAATTCAACAAGAAAATTAACTAATAATATGAATCTACCACCGGTTCCGAATGTTGCTTCTACCGAAAAGAAACAGGCAAGAAACTCGGTAGTTAGATACTCTTTCCAACAACATCTTTTACAAAGGTGTATAGATCATAT
The DNA here is from genome assembly GCA_951394215.1 of Glyphodes perspectalis. NCBI lineage: Eukaryota > Metazoa > Arthropoda > Insecta > Lepidoptera > Crambidae > Glyphodes > Glyphodes perspectalis. The sequence goes on along the minus strand of OX596207.1, from coordinate 17,368,828 downwards.
TTGCCTTTGAACCAAGACTTGTTGGATGAATTCACTCGACGAATGAAACGTCGTTTTTGAGGGGCAGGTCACCCTCACCGAATAGAAGGTTATTTGGAAACAAAATCATTGTAGTATGAAACGTTTATGAATTACATCTATGGAATATTTTCTTAATAAAAGGAGGAATAATTGCGCCATTGATTATCTACGTTTAAGGCGCCATTAATTTTTTTAAGGTACCTTAAACCGTACACTGTTGGGGCCGGCTTTCTATGTATACCTCAATGAATGATAATGTTTGTAATAAATGCAATATTATTACTAATTTTCTTAAATTAATTAAAAATAGCTCCTCTTGTCCCATGTCCTAAAGAAGCCAGATCTTCCCTTCTTCCGTAACATCGAAAAACCACGCCAACACGTTTAATCAATCAGCAAAGAAAGTCCGGAGATAAAGCATTACGTCGCATTCTCGGATCACAATCAATTACCGCCGGATAATTAATGAGCGAGCTGGGAACACAAAAAATCGCAAGTTAATCGAGTGCAGCATGCAAATGCGCCGAAGATACTGCTGCGCGGACGCCTGCGCGACGGTAATGGATGTACACCAATATTGAAACGAGGTATTGTAGAACAGAAACGGAATACAAATAAGAGTCTTCTAGCGAAGCGTGAAAACGTACACGCTCCAACTTCGTATGCAATGAGAACTCTGAGTACTGAAACCAATGGCGACGACGTAATATTCCATACGAACAATCTGCTATACAAATATGATTAATATCTATACTGTATTCATAAACCTCTATCTATCTCTTTTTAACAAGTCTACAATACTGCATGTAAAAAGAGACAACAATATATTTGACTTAACTATTTTCGGTAACATCGTCAAGTGACGTCATAGAAATACCTAAGTGAAGCCGGCTTACCATTTTGGTTTCTCGCTTTAAGTTGTCAATGTCCGTGGAATTTGCAGTGTAATGTGCCAATATTGATAAAATTTGTGATTATAACTTAATCTAACTTGTAAAATTTAGAAACATCGTCATAAATAAATTGTTCACAGACTTAAACTATGTAAATAAGTAAATAGAATGACACTACCCAAAGTCGCCATATTTGTTTCTCACTCTAATTGGGCTTCACTTTTTCGTAGTTAGGCCATCTCCATTAGTTTCAGTACTCAGAGAATGAGAAGGAATTGGTCACTTGGGTTTTTATTTGCACGTTTCTGTAACATTAGCTGTCACCTGTTAGACTCGCTAACTAAGCCCCACGTTGGTCACCTCACCTAACGCGTCAGACCATACAGACGAAGACGCTGAAGTAAGTGGGAACACTCTTGTGGACATGGATGTGCCCTCCAAACATGGCAAAGGGTTAAATTGTATGCCCATATAAAATCTACAGATTACCTATAAATTGTCGATGAAGTGACAATACCTCCTAACTAATATTTTTAAAGAAATATAGGTACTTTTTTAATACAATAGCCTTAAAATTCAATTTCACGTGGACTGCTATTTTTTTCTCGTCTGTTATCAAATAATAAAGTAACAGGATTACTTTATTTATTGAAACATTACATTAAAAGTTATATGAAAGTCCAATGATCAAAACCAAAAAATTTGGTAGTTTTTTTCATTCTCCTGTAAAACAAACATATCTACTACAGTTAGGAGGTATTGTCACTTCAAATGAACGAATGTACGAAGAGTTTGCCGTTATCTGCTATAAGCTAATCCTTCGGTTCTTTTTGTATAGTAACATCCATCTTGTGACAAAAATAAATCGGCGCATTTTTGTTTCAGGCAATTCTACGAGTGGCGGCATAAAATGACATCGATATGTCAAAGCGTCTCTTATATGTAGACTTAAGATAATAATCGTTGCGCATAATATTGTTGTTTCAGCCTACCACCTACTACTAAATAAACTGTAGATATCTGTGGCCGAAATACCGGAGTAATAACGAAGCGGCTGTAAATCGCACGGATTATGCGCTGCACGACATTTGGAAATTGAATTATGTTTATGTACACTAGACTTTATAAGTGTGCAAGCAAATTTGAACCTTCCTGCCTACCTTTAAGCGCAAAAATGTCATGGTTTGGAACGTTAGATTTAAAACGTTAGATGTTTAGTGATTAATTCAGTATGATACTTTTGAAACGCGGGCTCCTGTTGTTAACAAGTATCTACACAGACCAAAGAAACACTTTATATAGTTTTTTAGGCAATGTAGAGACTTAAGTTAAACTGAAGCGCTTATGAAGCTTAATTATTACATACCTACATAACATCACGCCCATAATCCCTGAAGAGGTAGGCAGAGTCAAAGGGACAGCAGGCCCCCTTAACCACATTCAGCCATGGGGGTTAGATGGGAAATTGTGAAAAAGTTGTGGCAAGTGGCTAGTTTGCCGCCTACACAATCACGTACCTACCCAAAGCCCCATATACCATTAGTCGCCTTTTACGACATGCTAGGCAAGAAACATAGTTGGCACATTTTTTTTAAGTCCCAGACCAACATGGGAGAATGGTTAGGTTAGACGGAAAATTGTGGAAAAGTAAGTGGCTAGCTCGTCGCCTACACAATCACACACCCAAAGCCCCATATACCATTAGTCGCCTTTTACGACATGCTAGGCAAGAAACATAGTTGGCACATTTTTTTTAAGTCCCAGACCAACATGGGAGAATGGTTAGGTTAGACGGAAAATTGTGGAAAAGTAAGTGGCTAGCTCGTCGCCTACACAATCACATACCCAAAGCCCCATAAACCATTAGTCGCCTTTTACATGTTAGGTAAGAAACACAGTTGGCACATTATTTTTAAGGCCCAGACCAACACTTGAATTAATGATGGAGCCAAAAGACATTCGAGGGAACTCCTCAACGATTTGCAGCAGTTACCTTGTGTTTTTTTAGCCAACTAGCTAGTATTAAAACGCTGTCTGATATGAGGATACGATAATTTACATAAGCTTCGGATGGACGAACACTTTACCAACAATCGCCTCCAAAACCCACGTTGTGGGCTAACAAAAAGCGGCGCTGTGGTACCGTTTCCTCGGAGGCATGTAAATTGCCGTATCAAATCGTCTCCGGCGCTCCCAGCCCCGTTGGGTAAAAAATTTGATCCGAATTTGCGCTGCTATAAATCGTATGCGCATGAGCGGGTGCGCTTCTTGTCCCGATGGCTAGAGATGCTTGTCTGAGTTACAGGATGTAACTAAATGTCTCGTTCTTCTTGGGACATTAAAATATTTGTTTATTTAAACTTTATGCTAAAAGGTTTCATAGCTTTTGCCCGCGTCTCCGCCCGCGCGGCGGCTTAATTTTTTCCGACACCTCCAACAAATATCATCCTATTTTCGCCAATGTATACAAAAACTTAACAAATTATATACTTAAACCTCAAGAATCACTCTATCTATTGGTGAAATCCGCATAAAAATTCATGCATTAGTTTTAGAGTTTATCAGGAACAGACAGACAGACAGACGCAGCAAAGGATTTTGTTTTACAGTACCTCAGATCAACAAAAATTTTTTTCGTTGATACGTACGTACATACACAACATATATACATACATACATACATACATACATACATAACAATTTAGTTTCCGGTTGCGTGTTTGAATGTGGATTAAGGAGCTTATAGTGCCTTGGGTTCTGTATACCCCTTCGGGAATTGCAGGCGCGAGGGTGTGTATGTATTTAAATGTCCCGCACATAGAATCCGCTCCGGCCCCACTAGGCGGCACTCCTGCGCACCGCCGGACAATGTGCGACGCGCGCTGACAGAGCGCTAGCGATCGTTGCTATTTCACAAACATACTGCTTTAGAATGTAATATGTACTAGCAGGGTAGTATATGGGGAAAAAGCAGATGTAACTGAATCTCGGGACTAGAAAGGAATTGTCTTATCTAAATGCCAACTAGATAAATAACGTTTTTCTTCTTCAAATCCATGCTTTTGCGATTAATTGCGATACTTTTCCATGGCGAATTAGTTTTATTTTATTCGATATAACATGTAACCATTGAACAACGCATGAAATTAATAAAATAACGAATTTATTCATAACTTGTGTGCGCCATAAATATAGAATATAGATAAAAAATATGACTTAGGATCTGGGTGTGACTTCGGTAAACAAATAAGCAATCTGAATAAGTAGCTTGAGCTCTTTTATTATGCAAAAAGTATAGATAAATCAGAGTCAAATATGGTACCACAAACATCCAGATCCGGGACAAATACCAACAGCTCGTAAGTCTAAACCATTCAACAATTTTGCAACTTAAATCAGTTTTAAAATGTATTCTAGCTAGTCTGGTATGCTAACAATCTGGGCAACGATTTATCTGCGATCCCCGCGTGTACCCAGGCGGCAGCAGCCCGTGCCGGATCGTCTGCTGCTTTCATCAATTATGATAATGGCGCGGCATCTGCGCCGGCGCAGCGCACGCACCGCACGAAGCGGCTTTCCGAATTCCACGAGGATTTGTCGATCGCAATCGCAGTCTCTTAGCAACTGTTATTTGCTTCCAGTGCGACCTGCCAGAACTGCGCCTTCGGATGACTCAAAAGTTTCAAGTCAAAATAAAATGGTGGTCAGATGGTTCTTGTGTCAATTCAGATTAGGCGCCCTCACAGGCGCCCTGTGCCGAAAAAAATAACAATATCTTTATATACCCAGCCCACGACCGACGAGACATTTGTTAACAAATACCATGCCCCCCCGACAGACTGACCGACTTCCTCCCCTTTGCGCCGCACCTGTAAACCGCACCCGCTCGCTGGCAGACTCACTGGGCTACCCCAACTGGTTCCACCCGGTGGGTCCGACTGCGCCGAGGGTGCGCCGGATAGCGCAAGGGGAGGACTCTCACGCCGAAAGGCCCACGCTACCCCGGGCTTGAAGAGCTCGGGAGAAACAGCCCGGGCAAAGAGCACCCCACTCGAGGGCGGTTTTCAGAGTCGGTTACTTTCAGAGTCGTCAACACACTGGTAATCACATCACACTAATATTATAAAGGCAAAACATTGTGAGTGTGTGTGTGTGTATGTTTGTTACTTCTTCATGCAAAAACTGCTGAACGGATATGGATGAAATTTGGCACAGAGATAGATTATAGTCTGAAATAACATATAGGCTTTTTTATCCTGAAAAAATGTGCAGTTTCTGTAGGATACAAAAATATTAGTCTACGCGGGCGAAGTCGCGGGAAACAGCTTGTACTGTAGGGTTCTTATTTAGTCTGGTACCTATACGGTTTCAACAAATGAGGATTGGCATTCCCACGAGTAAAGATGATTTTAAATAATAAATAATAATATGGCATTCTGTTCTCTCTGCCTACCCTGCTAGGGAAGTGGGGTGAAGTTTAGTATTAATAATAAATAAATATCAGACTACATCACATACATTGATCTGACTCCTAGGTAAGTAAGTAACTTAAGCACTTGTGTTACGGATATCAGAATCAACAGTGGTACTACAAATATATACTTAAATATTGGCTATTAACACCCAGACTTTAGATTATTGTCGAACTATTTCCGATAAAGTTTTTATATTTTTTTTTATTAATATATGTTTTTATATTATCAGATAGTAAAGCTACAATGAAATTTTCAAAAGCCGCATACTGTAGGTACAATATGCTACTGGCTAGTGGTTGTATGGGTGATTAAACTTCTTTACATTTTGTGACCTTTCAGCCTGTTAATTCTTACATTTGTACAGTCTTAATCTTACTATACTTTTGTTAATTCGGCACCCATCTCGACCCCAGCCGCGGTGAGAGCTGCTAGTCTTATGCAGTATAATTAACAAGACAAACCGAACATTATTCTTCACGCTGCTGAGCCTTAATTAAAGTAACTACTTATCCACTCGTCCATTTTGTGAAAATGACAATTTATTCAGTAAGTACCTACTGAACAGCCATTTTACACACTCTGGTGGCAAGTAGACTAAATTTACCCTCAAATGGCATCACATTCACATTTCTATGAACACATTAGCCGCCAACGAAAGCGTATAATTAAAAATTAAAACAGCAAGCAGTAAACGTTCGTAATTAAACCGCACACGTACCAAAATCACTGCGTTTGAGCATTCCGACATAGAGTAACAGAGTGGATATAAGTATGGACTATTCTACATAATTTATTTTACATGTTTTATCGGGTTACCTTATGTAAATTCTTTACAAAGTAAATTCGTCACGGAAAATAGTATGTGTAAATTCGTCACAGTTCTAATTTTCTAAATGGAATTCTTGATTATATTAATTTTGATATTGTAAATTCCGATAGGATATGGATACAAAGGATTTTCGTCTTCTGAAACCAGGCGCGGTGTGCATAGCGCCACCGCGACATGCTGAGAGAAATCCTATAGGTACAACCTAGTTACTCTTATTTATGTTACATACATACATAATATCACGCCCATAATCCCCGAAGGGATAGGCAGAGTCAAAGGGGCAGCAGGCCCCTTTAACCACATTCAGCAAAAAACAAAACTGACCTGTGTTTGATGGAAAATTGTGAAAAATTTGTGACAAGTGGCTAGCTTGTCGCCTACACAATCGCCTACACAATCATTTATGTAACAATGTTATGTTAAATATCTATTATGTGTGTACCTAATAAACGATCTTTTTCTTTCTTTCCACAACCTTATGATTTTATTGGTGAGATATCGCATTAACCTGCGCCGGCGTGCTTAAGGCGTAATTGTTGCTAGCTTCAATTTCTTAATCCGGAATGGCGGGCGACCAAACGACCAAACGAAAGCCCAAATAAGGTACAGGTAGCCTACCTGCCACTGTTACCACTTCAACTTTTGCTTTACTTTCTCGCATAATGCATATCTACATTTACCTGATTCTAAAGAGTCTGAATTTTTAATTTTTGTACAAAAGATAAATTCACAATGATTAAATGTCTTCAAACTACTACTTTGTGCGACTTTATTTGTATCAAGTGCATCATCAACACCGAGATATGGGCAATCAAATTTTCTGTCGTAATAGCAATCATAAGTTTAATATTGTGTTACATTGTCTACGAGTTCAACTCAAATCAAGACATTGTAAGACAACAATTTAACTAATGTTTTCTCCTTAATTCACCAAAGCGTTCTGGACTAAAATATAATAATATAGTTTCCATTTTCCTTAACATACTTTACTATCATTGCCACTCTCTGTACTTACCTATTGCATGTCAAAGCCGAGTATGCGCGGGCGCAGCTTCACGCTCCTGTTGGCTGGCTGTAACGAGCTTTATGAAGACGCGCAGCTAATTAGCCGACGCTGCCATTTTTGGACTAGCAGAAAACGGGATACGAGGAAAATACTTCAGAAAACCCACTTATACATTATAAAGTAATAGATGTTATTCTAAATCAAGTTAAGCAAATTGTGATCATATTTTCGTACCTCTCTGGGGCATGTTTGCATGTTTGAACGAATGTACGTTTATTTAGAGCAGTCGTCGTCAAATAGCGGCCCGCACACAATATTTGTGCAGCGGTTAATCATTATTGTTTTGTTCGACGGTTAAACTATCAAGACTTACGGAGACCATTCGAGATTCCAGGGAATTTCTTAGACTCTGGGGAGAATATCTATTATATCATGCCGTGCTCCATTCCACCAAGTAGTCCGCGGGTCTGCGAGTGTCGCGATCTCATTAGATAAACCAGTAATTGATACGTTGGCTGGCCACCCAGCATGCCGTGCCGCACGTCGCTGCGCTATCTCTACCGCGTGTTTGCATACACTGCACTTTTATGTTTTGACACGGATGACTAGGTCATTTAAAGTGCTATGTTGCTAAGTTCGTGACTCGTAAAATATGTTAACAACACAAACGGATCTTTTAAAAGATGATGTTTCAAATATCTATTCTGATAGTTCGATAGCTGCAGTATAAAGATATTAAGTAACAATCTAACCGATATATTTTTGAAAGGAGTTTAAATTGGGTTTGGGGTGTGTGATTGTGCAGGAGACAGGTTAGCCGCTTGTCGCTTTTTCAAAATTTTCTATCTAACCCAGCCCGGCTTTATTTTTGGCTGAATGTGGTTGAAGAGGCTTGCCCCTTCGACTCTGCCTACCTCTTCGGTGATTATGGGCGTGATATTATGTATGTATGTATGAGTTTAAATTAAACGCTTCGTATAAAAAAAAAACAAAATTTTTATTACCTATACCGGGTTATTATACATTTGCCACAAAGTTAATTCGCCACAATGTAAAACATTCCATACATTGAAAGTTAATTCGTTACTAGTACCTACACGGTATTGTAAATTCGCCACAATTCTATATTTCATAACATTTTTGTTAAAAGTATCTTTACCTCTTATTATCTTTATCTAATATTATACGTCAGAATAACCTGTTGCTCAATATTTGACTTCTATACTTACTAGTCACATATTTTCTTAATATTGCATCTAATACTATAATGTCATTCTATCCCGAACATCACTTTGTACTTATTATAAGGAACCGAATTCGACTTAATTATCTATATCTTAATTCCAATATGTATTTGTTTTATTTTCATTGCTTCTCTTTGTTTAATGCTATCACATTTAGTCTATTTATGGACCATTTATTATTCGGAAATGTATGTATTTTCATTTCATATCTCTGACTATCTGCGTCAATATAAATGGACAAAGTCGAAGTTACTAGATAAGTACATTAACATATTTCATTGTTTATTCTAAATCTTGGTGCAATTCTCACGTCCATCAGAAACATTTTTACGATGCCGCATATCCCATTAGTTTCATCAATTTCATATTTGCAGGAGCCGGATTGGTATCAGCTTCTTCGCCAGGTGTTTTAGTCGTATCAGGTGTTCCAGTTGTTAAACTCGGGTCTTCAGTTGTTGAATCAGTTGAGCTTTCGTCTTCAGTCGTTGTTGGGTTGAGACTCTCTCTCAAGTCCGACAAGTCTTGTCTGGCGCTGTTCCTTTGTGATGCCAGCACTAGCGTCGAGATCAACAGGCTGAAGGACAGGAGTCCAAACAACGTAGTCAGTTTATTCTCCCACATCCACTTGACAGCTGTCTCCACGCAGAATCTCACGAACAAAAAACATGTATTCGCCATTTTGCCTGTCACTATTTAAAACTAAACACGTGTTGAAATATTCCACGTTCCACTACGACTGTCAACACTATCTTTATCAACATTTTGAAGTGATATGAATGATTGTTATCTAAATCCAAGTGACGTACGATTGGGACGCTTCTTATCTTGCAGTTACTTTTGGTTATCATTCGGTCATAACATCAACAGTTATTAGTTGTCATCAGTGGAAAATGACTAACGATTCTTTATTAAATCTGTGTTTTACAAGACGAGACGGTTACTTCAAGTATTATCGGTATAGGTAGAGACAAATATTGTATATAACATACATATAATGTAATATAGACTTAAATGCAAGTGCTGTTTGTTTAAACCAAGTGCTTACCTCTGGACTTTTCATTTATATATGCATTTTATACCATTCTTCTTCTTCCTACCGTTATGACCCGTACTCGGGCGGGGTCCGCTTAGACCATGATCCGGGATGGAGCGACTCTGGTAATTACATTGAAGCGACTGCCGGTCTGACCTTCGTAACCCTAAGATAGGGGAACCAGATTTCTTTTTGGATCATGGTTACAAATCTAAAGTTGTTTGAATTTCAAGGTTTTATCACGTGTTTTTTCCTTCACCGCCGAGTTAGTGGTATAAATATGGACATATATTTGAAAAATCCAGAGGTACGTGCTTGGGTTTGAACCCGCACCCCTCGGTTATGAGGAGCGTGTCCTTACCATACCGCTATCACGAAGTATTCTACACAACCTTCAGTAACTATGTGTGTAAACATGATCCAGTTGTTTGTTTCTAATTAGGGTACTTAAGGGTTACGAGAGAAAAGTGGTCGTCGCTACACTATTCACCAACCAAACATGATATATCCAGGCTCACGGTTAGGGTTCAGACCCGGGAAATCCCGGTCTCAAAAGTACCGGGAATTCCCGGTTCTTTCGGTACTTTCGGGATTTTTATTTATTTACGCATAATGTAAGTAACAGGAATTTGATAAAAAGTAAAAAGACTGTTTAACCAAACTTAAACAACAATTTATTAATAAAAGGTTTATATTCAACACTAGCTGTGCCAGCGGTGTCACCCGCGTTTATGGCTAATATTATAAAGACTATTTCCGTCATACATGATTTCTATGTAACTTTAACCATTAAGGCTGCACACGCGATGGAAGCTTAAAAAATGGAGTAACTTCTCCCGTTTTCCCAACATTTCCCTTCACTACTCTGCTCCTATTGATTGTAGCGTGATGAAAAGTATACTATAACCTGCCCAGGAGTATGAAGAATAATTGTACCAAGTTTGGTTAAAAACTGTCGAGTAGTTTTTGTTTTTATAAGGAACATACAGACAGACAGACAAAAATTTTACTGATTGCATTTTTGGCATCAGTATCGATCACTAATCATCCCCTGATAGTTATTTTGAAAATATATTTCATGTACAGAATTGAACTCTCTTCAGATGTATTATAAGTATAGATATAGATAATATAACTCCTCCCCTGGCTCAAACACATGCGGAGATCCTACTGGGCATACCTACTAATGATCAAGTTATACAGCATTTCTTGGGGTAACCTGTCTCATTCTTGAATAATATCTCTGGCACTGTCTGGGGACGTGGCTGATTTCCGGTTTCAAATAGCTCGCAGTTTTCTTTCATAACAACCTTCACTTGACAATAACAAACACAACTAAAAAATAATTAGCGCAATCGGTTCAGCTGTTCTCGAGATTTGCGCTTAGCAACACATTCAGCGATTCATTTTTATAAGTAGTCGTAACGCTATGAAGGAGGTCTTTAGCTATTAATATTTCTTGATTCATATTACCTATATATTATATCTATTGACAAGCTCGATGGCGCATGCGGTAGTGACCCTGCCCCATGCGCCAAGAGTTGTGGGTTCGATCCCCACCCAGGACAAACATTCGTGTGATGAATACTTGTGTTTGTTCTGTGTCTGGGTGTTAATATCCAATATTTAAGTATATATTTGTAATACCACTGTTGATTCTGACATCCGTAACACAAGTGCTCAAGTACTTACCTCGAAGTCAGATCAATGTATGTGATGTAGTCGGATATTTATTTATTTATTTATATCTATAGTTTATTTGTATAGTATAAAAAAATAGCTTTGTGAAGTTTGTTGACATTGCGTACAACAGGCGGCGACCAATCTAATTGTCACTTCATAATTTTCTATCTAACCCAGCCCAGTTTAATTTTTTGTCTAAATTGGCCTACCCCTTCGGGGATTGTGGGCGCGATGATTTGTATATGTACAACAGTGGTGGCATGTAAGAAATTATTTTAAATATTGTTTGATGGGTTATGGGTTGGCAAAAATTGTCTGGTTCCCCTATCTTAGGGTTACGAAGGTCAGATCGGCAGTCGCTTCAATGTAATTACCAGACCCGCTAAATCCTGGATCATGGTCTAAGCGGACCCCGTCTAAGCACGGGACATAACGCTAGGAAGATGATTGTTTGATGGGTTATGGGCATATATTCAGCCATACATTGTTCATGCTTGATTCTCGAAAGAAAATCATGAAACAATATCGTAGCGTTTGTTTACTATAGTCAAATATGAGGTAACAAGTACCTCTTTCTCTGGAGTTAAATTTTAAATAATATCTCAAGTGAAAGTCTTAATTAGCAAACTGAAACTGTTAACAGATTAACTGTGTTGTAAGCGTATTCCGATAAAGACTTTCTGCAATTATATGCGGGCGCAAGCGTGGAATATTCCAAACAATAATCTGTGTAACACCTTAAAGTTTCTTGTTTTATGCAAAGTAACAGTTTTGCATTAAATCCTATCTCCAGCACACTTGGGCCCTGAGGCATGAAGCCAGATCCGCGGATAGCATCAGCGATCGCTCATCAGACGCGGTTCAGGGCGCGAGGAGTGCTGCCTACACGAAACACGTGAAAGTGTCTGTAAGTGTGTTTTGAATAGCTGTGTGAGATCGGTGTCGACAGGAGAAGGGGCTTAGTGGCGGCAAAGTATCCTCTCGTCTGCGTTGCCGTGTAACAAACTTTAATTGTTGACTTTGACTGGCTCGATGGCGCATTCGGCAGTGAGCCTGCCCCATGCGCCACGAGTTGTGGATCCCCACCCATGACAATCATTCATGTGATGAATACTTGTGTTTGTTTTGTGTCTGGGTATTATTATTCAGTATTTAAGTATATATTTGTGATACCACTGTTGTTTCTGATATCCGTAACACAAGTGCTTAAGCTACTTACCTCGGAGTCAGATCAATGTATGTGATGTAGACGGATATTTATTTATTTATTATTATTATTGTACGACAAGGAGTGTTAGCGTAGATAAGTAGCTTTAGCAAAAAAAACCTTCATGAGATGAAGAAGAAAAGCTTTATATATGAACAAACTTTACTTCTTAAGACTTTAGACACTACAGGGTAGAGTTGGGCAATACAGGTGTAGTATCAACATGTTGTGTATGAGTTTTCTTTTATCAACTGTAGCTATAGGTTAAGAGGAAGAATAAGGTTAGGGTCAGAGGGCATGTACTGTCTACCGCGAAGAGCAGCCATGCTCCTAGCAAGAAGCAATTCAATCCCCTCTCTAACTTGAACACTCTCTAAGCTATGCCAAATTGTATGCTACTGTTTCAAGTGCATACACTGCACGCAAAGGTGTGTCGTAATCGCGGCTAAGAATATTTGAGGGACGTGTATGTTGTGTAAGTATCTCTTGATAATGTATCTGCTGGAATGGAGGCTGTACCCAAATGGAGACATTCCTGAAGCTTATACTTTTAGATCTGTGAGCTAATGACTAATCTAGCCAGCACTTAGCGTAAGCAACAACTAGATACTAATAGGTTTTCATTTTATATGTATAATTGCAGCAGAATATAGTTTCCAGCAAAATTCCTTTAGAATTACCAGAAGAGACACGCAGCAACACCTCAAAAGATGATAAAACAATCCAATTAATCGTTATCATTCCAACACTTAAATTATCAGTCTTTATGACCACAGTCGCATTATTTCCACGGCGACTTAATTGGCGTACGAATGCAGAAATGCAACGAAAAAAGAGCATAATAATGGTCAGCTCTGTTTTTGCACTAACACTTTCGTGGAGTGCGTCGCGTGCTATGTGGACATACGAAGCAAGACCACTCCTGGTGAATTTTCTCGATGAATTAAAGATTAGGCTTAAAATATGACATTTCGTTCGGATAATACGGGCCACTATGTAGAACAACAATTAAGTACAACGTTTCACTGCAAGTATTTGATCCTGGATAAATAGGATTTTACTGTCTTCTAATATCTCTAATACCTCATGATACCTCATGACCATTCAGGCAAGAATTAGCATATGAATGTGGTTGAAGATCCTGTGGACGAAACCAAAGTCTGCAAGATTGAACTTTACAAACCGCAAGATGATTACAGCCATTTGTAGTCTAGGTATGAATGTTAATAAACGAATTTATGTTTATCCCTCACCACAATAATCTGCAGTGTAAGTATAGATTAGAGCTAAGATAAATGTATTTTAAGAATGAATTTATTTTGAACAGCACACTGACTCGTCTCTCCTTAATTTTCAACATTGCTTACTTAATCATTTTGATATAACTAAACCGATGTCAGACATCAAATTGCAATAATTCTATCTACCAACAGTACCATCATCATCATCCTCTTGCCTTTCTCCCAGTTCATCTGGGGTCGGCGCAGCATGTCTTCCTTTTCCATACGTCCCGGTCAGCCGTCATCAAGCTATCCGCTCCCATTTCTCCTATATCATCTTTCACACAATCCATCCATCTCATTCTCATTCCATCTACCAACAGTACCAATTAACTTATATTTATAACACGGACTAGTAAACAAATAAGGACTCCGCACCACTAGATGTTTAGGCATTTGCAGAGCTCCAATTAGCACGCAACTTTACATTACACATCGATATAAGCGCTCCAAATTTCCGATATCTGGTATCCATTATTCTCACTCACACATGTATAAGGGTGGCCTCACGCTTTAGTATGACAGCGTGGAGGCCTTATTTTTTTACTAGTCCGTGTAATATAAGCATAAAGTTTATGGACGAACGAATATATATTACTAACTAAATCAGGTGTCTATCTACACCTTAATATTTATACAACTTCTTGACATTCGTGGGTCGCCAATACAAATCATCTTCCTAGCGCTATGTCCCGTGCTTAGACGGGGTCCGCTTAGACCATGATCCAGGATTTAGCGAGTCTGGTAATTGTAACATTGAAGCGACTGCCGATCTGACCTTCGTAACCCTAAGATAGGGGAACCAGACAATTTTTGGATCATGGTTACAAATTCAAAGTTGTTTGAATTTGCAGGTTTCATCACGATGTTTTCCCTCACCGTCGAGCTAGTGGTATAAATATGTACATAGATTTTTTAAAATCTAGAGGTACATGCCCGGGTTTGAACCCGCACTCCTCGGTTAAGAGGCGCGTGTCCTTACCATTGAGCTACCACCGCTCTCTGGGTCGCCAATACAAAAACGTACATTAATTCGCGTGTCCTCACTCCAGTCATGTCGCGTTACCATCTGACTGGTCTACGAGAATGAAATAACAGAGAGTGCTAATCACAGGATGACTATATCAGTTACCTAGACGATCTCATCAACCTCTTTACTGCTGTGATGGTCTCATTCGGTAATCTTTATGCTCCTTATACCTTGTGATAGTTACCTAACGAAGCCTGGACAAAAAACTAAGTGGTAAAAGATACTGCGCTTGCATCTGATAACGGATTTATACCAGATTTTTATTGTTTTGTTATAGAATACTTCGGGTATGTAAATTTTTTTGCCTGGTTAGTAATAATAATAATAATAATGTCCTCCTAACCGATATCGGTCACGGCGGCCAATCTCAACAGGATTAGCCAACTGCGCAGGAGATATTATAGTGCACAAGTGTGTGCGCAAACATAAGTGCACTCTCTATTCCTTCACTCTTATAGTTCGGTGAGACTGCAATTCGACATGACGGGAGAGAGGTCAGGCGCAGGACCAACGGCTTAACGTGCTTTCCGGGGCACGGGGGTGATTGAACCGCCAACTTCCTGACTCCGGGCTGTTACTGAGTAATTTCAATATTGAAATACCCAGCCACAAATTTTTTGGCCCGACCCGGGATTTGAATCCGCGACCTCTTGGTCCTTAAGCGGCGCATGCTACCACTAGACCAACGAGGCAGTCAAGCTAGCCTACTACTACTAGCCTGGTTAGTATTTGTAACCTTAATTACAAAATTGTACAAATCAAAGAGTGCCCCTAGCTATATATGCAACGACATGAACCTCATATACACAGCAATTGATTTGTAACAAATCTTTATACCCGCCTAGGGTGACCCATGACGGTATGGAAATATACCGTAGGCAATCTGTCCCTGTTCCTATCCCTAAGTGTTCATATCCTGAAGGTCAGATTGTTTCGTTGCATTGTCCAGAAGCGCCAAATCCATACTTATACATACATACATAATGTCACGCCTTTTTCCCATGGGGGTAGGCAGAGATCACGTACTTCCATTTGCTACGATCCTGACATACACCTTTCGCTTCTTCTACATTCTATATCCATACTTATGGTCCAAGTAAACCCCCATTAGAACAATGATGATAAATACTGTCGATAAGTAGGAATAAAATTATTAGGACAGGTAATGCATAGTTCTCCTGTAATAAAACTCGTGCACCGATCTCGTATCTTACCGTCAACCGTTAAATGACTTAATTAAACGTGCGATTAAAATTTTATCACATTCATCACGAAACAAGACGAACGATTTGAACTTTCACGGGCAAAATGGCAAAGGAAAACATGCTGCCGCTATTGGTTACGGGCAAGCGAGCGGCGCCGCGATTGGCCGGCCGGCTAACGGGGCCCCCGCGACTCACTTCACGCGAGTCCGCCCGGGCCCACGCATCGCGCCATCTTCCCATCTGTCAGTCCGCCGCGAACCGTCGTGGGGGTATCGTCGTCGCCGTTCCGAGCCCAAATAAACCGGATAAAATCAAATTGAATAACGCCGGCACGGCCCAAATCGAGGACGAATCAGCGATACTAATTAGAAAAAAGTGTTAAGTTAATTGATGATTGTGGAGATTCAGTTTAGAATCGCGAGTTAGGTTTTTGCAAGTGTAACAGTGCTTTCGCGATCTACTTGACTGCTTTTCTTTGGTGGTGTGAGCTTGCTGGAGTGTAAAACGGTGAGTTTTTTGCGTTAATGGTTTTGCAAGAATGTGCCGGGCGGGCAGCGGCAGCCGGCGCGGCAGGGGAGGCTCCCACGGCCGCAATCGATTGCCGGCCGGGCCGCGGGCCGCGGGCCGGGTGGGTGCCCGCGGGGCCGCACCCTCGCTCCCTCCTGCCTCCGCGCCTCCGTATTTGCTGTTTCACTTGATCTTGAACTGCGCTAGCCGGGATTGTTATGATATGAATTATTTATAAACATTATTGTATGCAGGTACGTGTATGGAACGAAAGTAGTTTTTGTACGGGATGTCTCGGTCGATGATCGTTTGTTCCTCTTCGCGAGTGCGTTAGTTGCTAATTATGAATATTGATGAGCAAAAATTCAATGGAGATCTTAACTACCCTCGCATCTTCATATCTGTTACCTTAATTATATTTAAATCAGCGCAATTGTGTGTTGGTCCATATTATCTTCGAAACGGATTCCAGAAAAATCTTTTGTAGCAAAGCTATGAAGGTACCTACCTACTTGATTGGTAAATTGAAATGAACTGTATTTACACCTACATCCTGGTACATGCAATATGAGAATGACTTTCCTGTTTGTTATAATTCTTCTATGTATACAGGATAAGTATGAATACAAAGAGGTCATAAGTAGGCAGTGATATTATACTTACAGGTAATATATGTAACTATGTTGATAATATATACAATATAATTTATTACGCTTTAAATTCATATGTACATATGTCTATCTATTTATGTGGGCCCATTTCAAATGGCTCAACGGTAAATTTATATTTCCCAAGCCTTCATCCTTGCGTCCCCCAGCCCAGCAAAGGTGGTGAGATTAAACCAAACTATATCTGTCATTCAAATAATTTAATGAGATTCTTATTAGTCTTTGATCTGAAAGCTCTTTGTTCTATGGGTATTTTAATATTCAAAAGTTTTAATGTAATTTGCTTAAGCAAGCATTATATTGCTTTGGAAGATTTTGATGATGGCAGGCCAGTGTGCCCTGCATTAGTTTATTAGAAATCTTTAACCACTTACTTAAACATTGAAACATCATTTTGAAAAGAATAAAAATTAATCATCTCATTTAATTATTTGGGGTTCATTTCAGATGGAGGAGAAATTAACGAAATGCAATTAAGAATTTTGACTATGAAGAAAAATATGCATAAACGTCGATTAATATAATTGAAGAATTTTATGCCACTGCTGTAACATTGAAGTCTCCATAAACACATTCAAAACACATCTAAAATATTTATAATGTGTTACTATTGGAACTAACAATGAAATTAAATAACGTTCTTTCACGTTCCTCAAGTGTACCACCTACATTACTGATTACTTGACGATTTTTGTTACCACAGAGATGTATTAAAAATATGTTTCCATATGTAAATTTAATCACGTAAGAAAACGTTAGTAAAAATAATTCCGTGTATTGTGGCGTTAGCGGCGCGAAAGTGGCAATTAGGCTGATTTGCCGCAATAACCGCTCGCCGAGTTTATTGCGATGAATTATTAATTAGGGAATGTCTCTGAATAATTACATCTCGTACTTTCGTTTTTAAGTTATTCATCTTAATAATCATAACGTTGCTCTTTAGTTGCAATAAAATCTACTTGATGCATGGTTTCGTGGAACCTTTTTATTAATAAACTGTGTCAACTTTAAGGTGTTAGTAATTTGGCTATCACATTTCGCTTATTAGTTTTAAGTAACCGGAGGAAATATTTTCAACATTTAGCAGATATAGGTACGTTCGTTGGCGACTTAACCTAAAAGTGAGTTTCAACAGATATAGGTGTATCATATCATCCCTTCATTGTTTGTCATTAAGATTTACTTATTATTGCTTTATGTGTAGTTGAAGTTATTAGATTTTTCATTAATTGCTTCATTATCTTTCATGCCTTGCTTTGCTTTCGAGTAGAACATCATCAGTATATCATTTAGGTAGTCTCAAAGTTGGAGTATGATTTGAAAGTATTTACTCAATACGCAATAATTTGTTGCTTCCATAATGTTATCAAGGTGTTGGCGGCACTGCGATTGAAGATATTAATTATTATCCTACTTTTATTCCTTTATTGGTTCACATTTCTGGATTTCATGTGTAGGTACTTGCATACCGAATATTGACAGATAAAATAAAGTTTTGTGCAGATATCCAGAATCCCGATATCATATCTTAAATCACCTGATAATATTAAAGATGTCAGGCTGAGTGTTGATAAATCGATAATACACGCTGTTCTTCTTAGCGTCATTGCTCGCAGATATTTCTGAATGCACGTAAAAAATAACAACATAACATCACGTCCATAATCCCCATGGGGTAGGCAAAGTCAAAGGGGCAGCAGGTCCCTTTAACCACATTCAGCCAAAAATAAAACTGTGCTAGGTTAGATGGACAATTGTGAAAAAGTAGTGACAAGTGGCTAGCTTGTCGCCTACACAATAACACACCTAACACCCGATATACCATTAGTCCTTTTACGATATGCTAGGCAGGAACCAGAATTGGCACATTCTTTTTAAGTCCCAGACCAATGTGAGGCAATGGGTTGAGTTAGATGGAAAATTGTAAAAAGTAGAGACAAGTGGCTAGCTCATCACCTACACAATTACATACACAAACCCTATATACCATATTAGTACATAAGCACGTAAAATCTAATCTAAAATACGTAGATTCGAGGGGCTGGGCTAAACAGTAACAAAGTTACAGCGACTCTTACAGCGTCAACAGATCTTATCTTTAGAATCAAACAATTACAACTGTTTACTTATCATTATTCATGGAATGCTGGCACCACTGACTGATGGACAGACGTTTCCCTCTGTATATCACCTTAGTATTGAGCCTCCGATATCCTTCGAAATTGGATGCAGGAATAAGGTCCCGTTGGCAACCTTTCCACGGAACCCAAAAAATAATTACAAAGAGAAATGCATACTCCTGATGTATTTGCAAGAAAGTGTAAAGAAAAATAACGTCAAAAAGATACGTGATTATTTACTGACTAATGTGAATGTAAAACATTTCAGAATAAATCATATGAATAATTCATTCCCCGTATAAGTTACAATAAATTTATGCAAGAAGACAAATGCTCAGCAGAGACAGTCTGCCCAAATATATCGCTTCCTGAATGTTGATCAAATGACAAATGTTTATAGCTAATGAAATAACGAGCCCATTAAAATTGCAATGAGTTATGTGCGATTTCGATTCCTTTGACGATCTCGACCACATTATAGAAGACAAAGATGACATTTAGTTTAAAGAACTTGAACTTTGATTTGATATTTTAATTCAAGACTTTCTCATTAGCATACAAACCTATTAGATTTTTTTATAAAAGAGCTTTCCGGTCTAAAAAAGAGACGAAAATTATTTGTCTGTTGAGAAAGGACGTTAACATAATTATGTTGCAAACATAACGATGAATCAAAGCCTCCATTCATTTCTGATCGAGGTAAATAAGAGACAATTGGCCGGCGAGTCACGAGCGGGCAGTGCGCGCGCGCAGCGATCGATCGCGCGGCACGTTTGGTGCATACCGCGGACCGCAATCACGTACTCTCGTTGACGCTCGGTTAACCTCCGGCAGCTAGATCGATGGGTTGGACTGGAATGCTTAAGTCCCTAGGGACTGAGTATCAACCTTAAATGCGCATCCTACTATTTAAGGGTGATACTCATCAAGTCAGGCTTCTCACCGTGTCTTAAAGTGTGCAGACTTCAAAATTAAGCTAAACTGGAAATTACCTAACATAGTAATGGAATGAAATTAAAATGGTCATGAATCAAGTTGCTTTAATATCTATAAATGTGCCTTTTAACTATAATCAACTTTAGTTGTCAAAACGTGATCAAGGAAATGCAAACATCCAAACTTTTTAGTATAAAAAAAAAAAGAGATTTATAACATTATAGGATATTAAAATTAAAATGGCAAATTAAAATAACTAGCGTAAATGTGTAAAAAATCTGTTCTTAAAATCAACTACACTAATAAGAGGAGTAAAGAGTATTTTGGCCTGATTATACTCCCAAATCGCTTGATAACGGCTGTAATCCAAAAGTGACCTGGATGAACTTAACGTGACTTTCGAAGCGCTCGTTAATTTTTAATTCTCCATACCTGTTAATCGCCAAAAGTAGCCATAATGCGGATATTATTACCGATGCGGCGACTGTGTTCCTTAAAATTGAGATTACAGTAAACTTTCTGTACGTTAAAACAGAAAGAAAGCATTGTCAGCGGTCACCACGTGCTATCAAACCAATAAAAAAAAAGTCTGAACGAAAGAACAACCATTCTCATTCAGTTCGGATTTCTTTGCTTTATAAAAAAAGCTATGAATCGTGCGTGTCGTCTGTGGCCGTTCTTCTGGAGGTAGTATCATATGACTGAACAGCTTGTTCACACCTCATTACGAAGATGTCGTGACAACATAAATATCAATAGTGATTCTTACATTGCTAATATTAGCTGCGGTATTATTTCCATTGCTTATTTACTATCGTATTATGTATTCAGTTTTATAAGAAACATTTCGGTTTTGGAACTTTCCGTGAACATAAAAATATGTTTCTGTTATTTCTTACAACACTTACAGTTCTTTTTAAAACCGTGAACAGCAAGCCATCAAATATTTTAACTTCTTTATGGAGCTTTGTCCAGTTAAATCTTAATTATTACTAATTAAGAAAGTTTAATGTCTTGTATATGGAGATATTTCATGAATAAGTATTACACTGATTAGTACAGTTGTAAACCACAAATTTTATTATATTGAACAAATATTTACCTTTAAAAAAATGCTATATTTTCTGTTCTTAAAAGTTAAATCCTACTACTATAATAAACGCGATAGTTTGCGAGGATCTACAGATGTTTGTTACTCTTTCACGCAAAAACTACTGAATGGATTTTAACGAAACTTTAAATAATATACACCCGAATAATATATAGTCTATGTGTTATCAATGTACCACGCGAGCAAAGCCGCGGGCAGAAGCTAGTATAATATAATATGTTATAAACGAGAATTAAATTTACATATTGAACCGAGAAACAGATTTCTCATAATTTGGTGGCATTTAAATATCAATTACTTACGTATGCATCCGTTAAAAGTTATGTAAATAAGTTAATGATGCACGGCCGGTGTAATGTCAAGGTTTTCTAATAATAATTCTTTTTTTTTGTCCCAGATCAACATGGGCCAAGTCCCAGACTAACATGGGATAGTCCTAGACCAACATGGGACTAATAATAATGGCTGTAACAACTATAAAATATTGAATATGCTATTTTATTATTCTTGTTCTTGAGCTATGAGTACCAGTAAATAAATTTGCGATTAAGATCCTAGATAAACATAAGTTGTCTATTATTTAATAAAAATTCCTTTGCTTATTAAAAAAAATCGACAAACGTACTTATTGAATCTGTTAATGAATCTAAAAGCAGTAACTATTCAAACGCAAACTGCGTTCGTTTTAGTGTTACAGAAGATAATAATGAAGTTTATCATTATCTGTACGGTCGTTAATTCCGACTCCGATTTAGAAACTCCAAACATTATTTACGCTCTGCTGGTAATAAATAAATAGGCGATGACGAGCTTATTTATATAGCACCATCGATAGAGGTGAAAGGCGGTTAATATTTAAAATAAACGGAAATATTGAAGAATGCGTTTGGAAATATGAACGCTTTGCTTTCCCAAATCCGTGATAGACACGCCAGCGTGAACGACTTTCCAACGAGAAACCGATGTTATCTCCTCATGAAATGAGCTGATTTAACTGCGAGCACCAGATATGTAGCATTCAGTAATTAAGTGCGCTTATGTTTTAATTGTGCGGCAAGCCAGCACCGGAACGGCGGCCATTTCGTGTTCGTAAATCAAAAATTTAGATTTTTATAATTCGAATACTGAAATGACGTCGTTTGCGGTCGACGGACTTTATGGCCAGCATTTTTGTTGTTTTGAAAAGTAATAAAACATATTCTTTGCATAATTTAAACAATACAGACTATATATCGTCGAAAAAAAAAATTGCTACATATTTCAATGTTTTGTATAACATATCACCCGAATTGCACGAACAACTTTTGGGAATGTTTTCTTGAGATTAATAATAATATTTGTAGTATATGTTGCACACAAAAAAATACAAAAAAAAATCATATCAATTCATGTTCATTATATGTACTTAGTTGTGCAAAATCAGCCGCGACTATAGTAGGCTTTAGTGATAGATCCAAACGCTGTACATCACAGATCGCGATACGCGATATCAGCTGTTCGAGGGCCGCCATTACGCCGGTTATTAACGCTTCAAGTGCTTTCGGTGTTATGGCGTAGCCAATAAAACGTCGAGTGGTGCGGCGAAACGAGGTGGAACGGGACGAGGAATTTCCCAAAATTTTGTATGTTATTTGACGACTGCGTTAGATTAAAAAGGTAATAATTCTTTCGTGTGTTTGTGTAGACTACAATATTAACGTAGAACGTGCCATAAATTAAATACTTCAAATTCTTTTAATAATGTACATAGGAAACTGATTTAACATCAGTGGAATTAATAAAATCAGGACTCGTTTTTACCTCTATTGGGGCAATTAATCTAAATGACCTTTTGAATTTTGACTTTTAAGCAGCGTTTTTTTGAGTTCAAATCAAAGTTTAAGTATGCCACCATACAACAACACATACAGAATGATTGATACGACACCCACTTTCGTTGGAAAACAATTCTGTTGACTCGATCTCGATGCCGCTCATTATATGCTAATTAAGCTGTTTACACGATTCCCATGGCGACTTCCCACAGACTTCCCATTGTGTCCTGTCAGTGACCATTGTATGCGACATAATGTATTCATTAACCCAAACATAATGTCTACATTTTGGAACATCAGAAAGCACTTCTGATTTTTAAGCAGCATATTTGGTCTTACTAATTATTTCCGACGGGTGAACTTACATGTTCAAGCTAAATAAATAACGCTTATACTTGACGTCATTTGCACGTTTGGAAAGGATGGAAGCTAAAAATAATTGTCTGCAAGTTGAACATATGAACTCATTCGCTCGGTTGTTTTCGAAACATTCCAAATATTAAAAGACAAGAAATGTCTGGTTTTTTCCCATAAAGCAGGAGCGGTTTGAACTAACTAACTGAATGGTGTGAACTTGATTAATATTATCATAATATCGATTTTGTTCAGAAATTTGTACAATAAAAAATCGATCTGAATGTAAATCATCCAACCAGCAAAATTGATAAGACATGGTCTAAGTACTAGATTATTGAGATGAGATGAACTCGATATTGGAATAAAATACTCTCTGAGTAGAACATCTATTAGTCATAGCTGGCTTTCATTCTATACACCGTTTTACTGTACCTATTTATTTATCCAATGATAAAACGCTGCGTCAGCTACGTACGCACCTTGCCTGTTAAACGTACAACTAAAAATGTTTCTAAAGATATGGCGACACTGATCTGAAAGAATCCCATGAAAATTCAAGATATCGAATAGCAAGGTCCTTAAGATTCCTCCCAAGACTCGGCAAGCTGCACTCGCCGTCATAGACAATGCAGGCGCCGTCCAGACATCCGCTCATTGTTCGCGCGCATGTTTATGTGTCGCCAGGACTGGCGCATAAAGCAAGCCACTGAGAGAAATAAACATTGGGAGGATGCTCTCAGAACTAATTGCTCGGTAAACTACAGTGGCTAACTCTTGAAGAATAACAAAAAAAATAAACAAAGCTAGCCACAAGGAAAAAGCGAGTATCAACTCAGAAAGTCGATGTTCGCTCTTTCCTTATGGTATTAACTGGAGCTACTCTACATTATAGTGCATCTGTAAGTACATTAAGTATTTATAATGTCAGGATTCAGGAAGCCAATGCTTGCATTACTAGGTTGAGATAAGCTGATGTTTTCTGACTCTCCAGTACGAAATAGCAGTATCCACGCCCATCCTTAAACTGTGAGTGAACGAGCACTTACGGTGAACCACTAACGGCTAATCTGGTTTCAAGCGGCCATTCTGGTCCCAAACGTAGCTTATTTTAACGACAGCAATCTTTCTTGCTGAACGTCCCTTCTGAAGTACGAAATTAACGCAAGAGGATAACACTAAGCAATGTCAGTGCAGCTCTTTCATTAACAATTACAGTTTAACGACTTTCAAGCATGAGATATGATTCGTTAAATTTATGACGTAGGAAATAGGTCTCTCCTCGTGATATGATGCCGTTAGCGGAACACTGCAGTATTTTAGAAGAAAAACGTAAAATAAAAATGTTGACCAAATTTTTTTGTTGTCCATTTTTTTATTCATCATTTGGCCCTGCTCTCTACCTACATAGCAAACTCTGCTACTCCTATCTGATAGTCCTTAGGAATAGCCGCTTCGCTTCTTAACTCTCTGACCAAACCATTTTAGGCCATATTGGATTATTTGAGCTATCCAGATTTTAATGGTTTACAGTTTTTTTTTCCATTCGGGTGTTAATACTAATTGCCTATTAGCCGCTGCTCCGCCGAGCAGGTGATGTCGACGTGCGACAAGGCATTCGCATTACCGAGTGTTGACACAAGTGCGTCTGCGCCTGCAACGCGCCGCGAGCTCTTTGTTGGGAGGATTTATTGTTTTTAGCTCCTAGATGACTAACCTGGTCATCATCGGTATTGCGTCTATCTATGCTTTATAAAAATGAATACTTAATTTCATTATTATAGATTCATGGATAGGTTTCCTTAATAAGAATAAAATCAACTTTTGATTATTTTTACATTGTTGTTGGTTTTTTCCAATAAGGGGCCGTTCAAGTATTACGTAAGCGCTATGGGGGGACGGGGGGGTCTTTGCTTTGCTTATTTTGGATGACATGGGGGGTAGGGGAGTCTAGATGATGATTACATCATCGGTAGTTATTTACTTTTTTACACGATTGGCAACCCTCACATTGTCTTTGCTTGAATAAAATTATAATTATAACATTATAATTATAATATTAAAAAAAAAAATACATTAATTGAAAAATGTTAACGTAAGCATGGGGGGAGGGGTAAGAGCTATGCTTACTTTTGCTGACAAGGGGGATGGGGGAGTAAATAATTGTAATAAATCTGCTTACGTAATACTTGAACGGCCCCTAAGATAAACGAAATTGATGATAGTGCTAGAGCATTTAATATATAACATTTCTGACATGTTTTCTAATCTACCCTAGATTAGAAAATAATTCGTATGAGCTTTCTTATGCTGCTTTTAAATAAGTGTTATTAACACTTATTTAAATTCGTAATCAACATCATCTGTCTTCGTAGGCATTAAAATTATGGACACTTTCATCTCCATAAAAATTTTAGCTACATCATCCTCGCTTCGTTTGCGAGCCAGCCCACCTCGATGCCCCGTGTAATTACAATGTACATTGTGTATCTATAACCTATCCAATCTAGATCTAGTAAGATAACCTTATCTGGAAGAACATGGAATACCTTTTACGGGGCGCAAAAAGCCACATGCGAGTACACACTGATTGGTGCTAAAAATAGAACCCGCTTTGTAACGATACTCGTTTACGAATTCCAGAGGGTTGAGTGTCGGTGGAGTCTAGAACACTTTCTGTCGACTATTTTAAACTTCGGGACAATAGGGATGATGACTGCATTAAAAAACTATAATTCCATTTAGTCCGTCAGTTAGATTATACCTACAAAATTACTAGATACATATTTTTCGCTTTATAAAATTAACAAAAATACACAAAGATAAAGAGCATCAAAGTTTTAGAGTACGGGCTTGCGACGTCACTATTTAGTAAAAATTTTACAAATACGTGACGTCACGCGCGACTTGAATGCATTGTATTTTCGTCAATGTTTCTTTTAAAAATAAATAAAAAAATACGTGTTCTATATTTGTTCATAATCTAACTGACTGACTAAATAGATTTTTTAGTCACCTTGCCTATTGTCCTATGTTGGTCTGTGATTTAAAAAGAATTGCCCAACTGTGTTCCTTGCTTAGCATGTCGTAAAAGGCGACTAATGGTATATCTGGGTTGTGATTATGTAGGCGACATAATCATCGACGTCGTATTTTGGGTATGTGATTGTGTAGGCGACAGGGTAGCCGCTTGTCACTGCTTTTTCACAATTTTCCATCTAACCTGTCTGCTTGTTCATTAACTCCGCCTACCCCTTGGGGGATTACGGGCGCAATGTTATGTATGTATTGGACAATGTAATTGGGTTAGACACGAACAACAGCTCTCGTTATAATATACCTACCTGAAGTGAGAAAAGTATGATTGATTTTATGCGCAAAATTCTTCACATGTTTGATTTTTTTATCTTTAATTTTTTTTGAATTCAACATTAATCTGCCTTACGATTTAACGAATAGTTTTAATACTACTTGTTATCGTTCGTTGTCAAACAGGAAAAGATTACATGTTCAATTTTAGTTTCAAATTTAAAGCATTTAATGTGATTATTTACTTAATTGCGCTTATAATTTATCCGACGCAGTTGTTTTGTCCTATATTATTTCCCGTTTTTTTGTTCAGTTAGTAAACTTAGCTTACAACTTAGTTAACTTAGTTCTACTACGATGATGAATTTTAAGAATTCACTTCCCTGGTGTCTCTTCTGCAGCTTATCAACTAATTAACGGTTTAACACGCTATTAAAAGGGATAATTAGCCTCAGTGCTAATCTATTTAAATATGTATCTAATCAGACAACAGCTTCCACGATAAAGCGCTTGTTTTAATGCTGTTAACAAGTACAAGTGTCACCCAAAACACGCTACTAGCGCCATAAAGTCCGGAGCGGCGATTAGTAATCTCGGCGGTCGTTAACAAGGCACATTTGTCTACGGATTAATTCGTCTAACTAACTCGGATGTGGGAATGTGGGATACGGCATCGGCTGCGATCAACGAAACATCTATTTATCGTAATTTCTCTAACGCTAACTTCTCTAGCGTTAAATATGTTTGTTGACCATGTCTAAATGTATTTTTGTAAGATGTAACGCACCGTGACATTAAACAAATATAATAAACGAAAATTTAAATAGGTAAATCAGTATATTGTAAGTGAAAACCGGTCTGTACATTAAAATTTTTCATTTTTATCGAAGATGTTATAAAAGGTGTAAATATAATAACAAAACAAAACGCCACAAAGCCTTTACGATGTCGTTGAAGCTAAGTTCCATTAACTCGACTGGCTCGATGGCGCATTCGTTAGTGCCCCTGCCCCATGCGCCAAGAGTTGTGGGTTTGATCCCCACCCAGGACAAACAATCGTGTGATGAATACTTGTGTTTGTTCTGTGTCTGAGTGTTAATATCCAATATTTAAGTATGTATTTGTAACACCACTGTTGATTCCGATACAAGTGCTTAAGCTACTTAGCTCGGAGCCAGATCAATTTATGTGAGGTCGTCAGATAATTAAAAAAAAAAAAAGTAAAAACTAAAATATTGAAATTAAGAATACTATCATCAACAAGCTAGTCTATTATTCCACTTAACCGTAGAAATATGCTGATTAAGTTTTCGAGTATTAAACTGATACACAAGTTGATTAGAAAAGTATATTATTTTAAATAGTATATTGGCAACGTGATTGTTTAATCAATGGGCGACAACATTCTTGAATGTGTTATTAATTAAGTTACCAGGCCGTGGAGTACTTAGCTGTAGGTTGGTATTTATTGAAAGCTCAGTCATTAAGTCGATCGCTGGAGGCAACTTAAGGTGTTAAATTGCACCTGTCACTTAACTGTCTTTTACCTTCGCTTACATAACTTGCATCACATTATCATCAAGTACAAGTACTTGTGTTTGTTCTGTGTCTGGGTGTTAATATCCAATATTTAAGCATATATTCGTAATACCACTGTTGATTTTGATATCCGTAACACAAGTGCTTAAGCTACTTACCTCGGAGTCAGATCAATGTATGTGATGTAGTCTGATATTTATTTATTCTATAAATAATCAGAATGTTCGTTCTTAAGGCTCAAACTATTGACAAGTATAAAAAAGTCCATAAACATCAGTTAAGTGGTTAGGTGCATATAATACATAGCGTTTTCTCCGCATATATAATATTGGTAAGAATATTAAAGCTTCTATATATCAAGCACGAGAAAGTCGCGAAAGTAAAATACTTGACACTAGAAGGGCCCTATTCATTCGTTTCCCACATCCTTATCTCTGCGCGGCTCGATCTATTTCCGTCGGCGCATACGGCACGCGCTTCTTTACTATATACAATAATATACATGTGTTGTGCGTCTGTCTGTAGCCTAGGGTTGCCAAATATACTGTTTTAAACAGTATTATCCTGTTTTTCACTAAATTATACTTTTTACTGTTGAACAAGAATATATTTTTTATTTTTATTTTATTTTATTGAGAAAATCAACAGCGTTTACAGTGAATAAATCGTATAGGGTATTATACAATAATAAGGCTAATGACAGATTTTCCTTAGCATACCTAAAGTACTTTTTAGTGTGTGTGAAGAACAGTCACACAGAAACATCTTTATATAAATTGATACAAAAAAAGAAAAATAAATTACCATCTTATTACAGCAATTACAAGTATCACAATATTATCTCATGTTAAGTTATAAGTAATATTCTCACATGGGTACCTAAGCAAAACGCACCATCCGAAAAGAACGGCAGTAATTATGCTTTTATACTATTAACAAGCACGATGGCGCATTCGGTAGTGACCCTGCCCCATGCGCCAAGAGTTGTGGGTTCGATCCCCACCCAGTACAAACATTCGTATGATGAATACTTGTGTTTGTTCTGTGTCTGAGTGTTAATATCCAATATTTAAGTATATATTTGTAATACCACTGTTGTTTCTGATATCTGTAACACAAGTGCTTGAGCTACTTATCTCGGAGTCAGATCAATTTATGTGATGTAGTCTGATATTATGACTATTACTATTACTACTACTTAAGACTTAAGAATATAGTATACAAAACACTGTTTTCAGAATTAAAATGCAAACACATTATTATGTGTTATACTTAGTGCGAGAAGCTCTAAAAATATGTATTTAAAACAATAAATAAATAAAATACTGTTAATTTTTAACCGACTTCAATAAAAGGAGGAGGTTCTCAATTCGACTGATTTTTTTTTTTTCTAAAATACTGTTTAATATTCTTCATAGACCTGAATATACTTTATTTCTTGTAAAAAAAGTTAGCAACCCTATTGTGGCCCACTCCGGTTGGATTATTCCCACTTGTCCCCAAAGTGTTGTCGTAGGTCGCCGATGGCTTGCTTGAAGATGCTTACATGTGTTCTTTACAAGTCATAAGCGAGCTGACATTTTAAATGTGTCATAGGACAGTTAGTTCTCTATTGTAAACATATAACTGTTGCTTCAACTTAAGATAGAATTGAAGTTGGAGTAAGAATCACAGTTTTATTGTGGAATTCTGTCAAATGAGAACATTGACAAAGAGCAATCGCTTTCTTTAGTTTAAAGCGTGCATGATATATGTACCATATTAGACAGACTGATGCACTTACTAAAGGTAATACATTTTACATAAACCATAAGGGTAGTATAATAATAAATAAATTCTCTAAACTGACACACTAATTCCCTAGTCCCAAACTAAGCTTATGCTTGTGCTATGGATACTAGGTGAACGGATACACATACTTAAATACGTTTATAAACATCCATGACTCGAGTACAAATGCCCATGTTTATCACACGAAACATTTGCCCTTAGCGGGTTTCGAACCCGCGACCTTTGGTTCCATGGCCAGGGTCTCTGACCACTCGACCATCGGGCCAGTCAAGTAGTTAGCTCCACAACCGTATGCTGACGACTGTTTATTTAGATAACTGCACACATCATGCTCAGCTACTACTAACACAGAATAGAACATTTCTAACTTTCATCACCACAAACCACGGACTAATAAAAAAAGAAGGACTCCACGCTGTCATACGATAGCGTGAAGCCACGTTTATGCAAATGTGAGTGAGATACTTATGGATACCAGATATCGGATATCTGTCAGAGTATGTCAAGGTGTGACGTAAGTTGCGTGTCAAGGTGGAGCACCTGAGAAGCTTCAATGTCTAGTTAGTGGCGCAGAGTCCTTCTTTTTTTAATAGTCCGTGCCACAAACATATAATTTACTAAGCACACAGCTTCTATTTGAATATTACTTCAGATATGCACGATATATTAATGCTCGAAGCTTGTGTACGCCCCCTTATCGTATTGATATTGACAGCGTCTGCGCTCACGACACAAAGACCAGTCTTTGCTTCCCTCGCGTTTATCGGCTGCTTGCTCCCGACGAGTCTACAGCAGCGCTTTTAAATCGGACATTTGTTTAATGAGACGATAGCGCAAATACACAATATTGTATTTGACATGACCAAATAGAGATGGGACAATTTAAGTCCCTTTATTATGTTAATCCGTTGTTCAAAAGGGTTAATATTGCTTATACATATTTTCTGGATTGACTAGGAATATACGAGATTGAGAACCGTATAGATAGAGTTGTCTTTATATTTATTAAATTACTTACATTCATAACATCATGCCCATAATCCCCTAAGGGGTAGGTAGAGTCATTTATCGATTTACAATAAGCCAAATACATATTAGTAGATTTACAAACAGAACGTTTCTAACTTATTTATTTTGATTTCGATCCGAATTGCCAAGTCAGGTTATTCTTGTTTTAGATCCTTTGCCATTTCAAGAATCTAACGATTTAAACAAGGCTATTCCGATCTTTAAATTATCTTAATAGAGATAATCGATGATCCGGGTGGATAATTGATTTGTCCTATGTTGGTCTGGGACTTAAAAAGAATGTGCCTACTGTGCTTCTTGCCTAGCATGTCGTAGAAGGCGACTAATGGTATATCGGGTTTTGGGTGTTTGATTGTGTTGACGACAGGTTAGCCGCTGGTCACTGCTTTTTCACAATTTTCCATCTAACCCAGGGTAGTTTTGTTTTTGTCTGAATGTGGTTAAAGGCTGCTGCTCCTTCGACTCTGCCTACCCCTTAGGGGATTATGGGCGTGACGCTATGTTTGTTTGTAATTGATTTAAGTGCTCTATTGTTTAAACTAAATTTATACTTGACAGCCTAATCTATATTTAGATCGATTTATAATGAGTAATCTCCAGCAAACCCTTAGCACTTTAACAAAGCATCTGTTCTATAATTACATTTCGAAGTTGACTAAACACGGAGCAGTCGGGAATAAATCTCTCGACCAATAAAAACACTCGCTCGACGCATCTGCTGCCCAAATTGGACGAAAAAAAAATTGTCAAGTTCCAACAGATGCGTTTCGGTGGTTCCGTCTACAGGGAATCCGTTTGCAAATCATTACTACCGACTAAATCACTACATATAAAATATTACTTTCATGAAAAAAATCTAAGTTGATCTAATTCTTCACCGTGAAATGTAGAGTTATATATAACATATTACAATAATTAATACATATTGTTATATGAATGTTTCTCGTAATTTTATCAGAACTGTCTCACAGCATTATCTAGGTGACTCTGGTGAGTGTACGCAAGAGTAGAAGTGTATTCAAATGTTAGGCACACATCATCACTCCCTGCCGTTGATATAGCTTGGTCTTTTAAAATATACCTTAATCATTAATTACTCCACCAACACATAATAATCGTTGATTTCATAGGAACATCCAGGCTTACATCGAAGCATCCCGTTTTGTCGGCTGCCCAAGGGACGCTAAAAATACTGGAGTGAACG
Source organism: Glyphodes perspectalis (assembly GCA_951394215.1). NCBI lineage: Eukaryota > Metazoa > Arthropoda > Insecta > Lepidoptera > Crambidae > Glyphodes > Glyphodes perspectalis. Next base: position 17,336,540 of record OX596207.1, on the reverse strand, counting down.
CACTGCGCGCTGCGCCGGCGCACGCGACCTTGACACTGGCCGTGGCGACACTTTCCTCGCTCCATACGCGGACGGACGTGGGACTGTTATTAATTCTATAATTGCTCGTTCCATTAATTCAAAGAAACCGAAAGTGATTACTTTTTCTATATGTCGTAAAAGGAATAACAAAATTTTAGAAAATTTGCGCCGTACTTGCCAGATTGATTTTTTTTTACATTCAGATAGAAATGTGTGGATTATGTTTACATCAAACACAAAAATCGCAGTATTTTACATAAGAAAGAGATGATGACATGTTAAGATTTGCGTAATTCATCGGACTGGTTGTCTGACTTAAAATCAGTCCAAGTTCAAAATAAGCATTATGTGAAGGGCTATCTATATTACAATATTGAAACAAAACTAATGTACTTCTTGGTAGACATTTTGACAAATGAAATATTATCCCATGATTGCATCTAGCGACACAACACGCATAACAATAAATGCATTCAGGACGCGATGTGCGTGCCGCGATGCACACACTCACACACACACACACACACACACACACACACTATGCGCTTTGTAACACACAAAATGCACGATACGAAAAGATAGAATACTTATAAAGATTCTACACAGGCAGTTAAAAAGGTTTATCTTTTCGTCGGAGTTTTTATAGCGCGTTTTATAATTTTATTTAACCTCACAACCGCTTCTTCGTGAGTCTTTACCCAGTTGTTCGGGATGTGACGTTTTTTTATACACAAGAACTGCTAACGAGTCTATTCAATAGCTTTTGTGACATTTTTATATAATAATGGACGTTGTAATATTCTAAAGGTCATACATGATATAATCCTGAGGGGTTTATAATGCTCATTTTTAAATAAATACCCGACTACATCACAAACATTGATCTGACTGCGAGTTAAGTAGCTTAAGCATGTGTTACGGACATCAGTATCAACAGTGGTATTACAAATATATACTTAAATAAATATTGAATATAAACATCCAGACACAGAACAAACACAAGTATTCATCATACGAATGTTTGTCCTGGGTGGGGATCGAACCCACAACTCTTGGCGCATGGGGCAGTTTCACTACCGAATGCGTCATCAAGGCAGTCATTGTAGTAATAATAGTGAGTTCGTACTAAAACTAGCCTGCAAACCTGGCTTGTATAATTCTTAAAGTAAATTTCGTTTTGTTAATTACTTCAAGAATCCATAACATAAAACTGTTCCCTTAGTAGCGCTCAGTCCACACATCGTGTGAACAGGCGATTGTTATTGCTACAACTAGGTACACACTGCAATAATTTCGCGAGGGAGTCGTGAGTGCCTTTCCTCGTAATAGTCACGACCCTCTGAGGGACACGACTTGATCTAGGTACGCAGAAGCCTGAGACGCTAGTAATGACTAGGCGGGAAATATAACCGGGTTCGCCTATATCTAACCTGGGAGGCGTGTCGGTATTAAAGCTTCATTAATCTTCATTCAGACGAGGTGTGATGGAAATCCAAATAACAAGCTGAAATGACACGCTCGATGCCGCATTCGGTAGTGACCCCGCCCCATGCGCCAAGAGTTGTGGGTTCGATCCCCACCCAAGTTAAATATTTGTATGATGAATACTTGTATTTGTTCTGTGTCTGGGTGTTAATATTGAATATTTATTTGTAATACCACTGTTGATTCTGATATCCGTAACACAAGTGCTTAAGCTACTTACCTCGGAGTCAGATCAATGTATGTGATGTAGTCTGATATTTATATTTATTTATTTATAAATAAAACATATATTATTTTAACTAAAATTTGTTTCAAAGCAAAGAAATAGTTTAAACCCAATATTTAAATTACTTTAACAATATTCAATTTAACAATGGTACCTATGAACAAAGCTTTGACTAGAGATTAATATCTACATGCATTGCTTAGTATTTTCCAAAGGCAGATAGATTCGGAAAGTACCTATTTACCTAAATTTTAATTTTTATATTTAATCTGGCATTGAAAAGAGTAACTACCGAGTTTCTTGCCGGTTTCTTCTCGGTAGATGCGACATGCCGAACCGGTGGTAGATTCAAATTGTTCTATTTTGTACCTATTACTTGACGATTTACAAGTGCTTTTTTGAGGCCTACGTAAATAGAGATATTTTGAGTTTAAGATTGAGACCTAAACTGCAATAGTCTTACAAGTAACATTATAATTTTTCAATAAGACTAATTATTAATATAAATAAGATTAATAAGAATATCAATAAGAATAATAATATTGTATACCGTCAAAATTGATTTTACGCATAATAATCTCAGTCGTAAAGTAGTGAAACAGCAAGCTATCATCTCATCAAACTACCACATAATCTCGCTTCCATAAAATACCTCCTCGTAATACCTTCTCTAGATAGCCTTACCTGGCCATCCGCGCTAAACAGCTCCAGTATTTAGATTACAATCTCCTTACGGTTCTTCGCTTAAACCGTAACATTGCGATCAAACATAATTATGAGCTACAATGCCTCTCGTTTGCGCTACACCAACGATGTTAAAGATAATATTCACGGATTGTAACACTCGGACGCCGAATTAACTCCGCCGGATCTCTGACAAGCTGTTATTCTTCCCACGAGCTGTCTTCGGTAAACGACTTTGTTTCGATAATAATACCACTGGTTTGGTATGCAGTTAGGTTCTACCCGCTACCTCGTCCGAATGACTGTATCTCCGTCTCCGACTCCCGTTATTGTGGCGGGAAATATATGAGTACATAATATATATGTTTCACTTAGGTGCATTCATGAACAGCGATTGTCTATTATGGCCATCCGATAAGTTTTAGTACGTTGGAAAAATTATTATGATTGATAGAATACGCGTAATTTTGCAAATCAAAGACAAATGGTCTTTGAAAATGGACGCATACTACTACTATTTTACTACTATTTTGATCTTGTTGTTATAAGGAGTTAGTTTGAAGATGATTGTAGAGCCTTCTTGATTTTGCAACACCTTAATAAGGTGTACAATTTGAATATTCTGCATGTTTCCTTATTGCGTCTACATACATCCATTTTCCAATGATCATCCAGAACTTCCGATAATCTGTTATACCAGATATGTCTAACTAATCCTGTAAAACCTGGCTACATAAGCGGTTCACCAGTTAATTCCTAACATAGTCTCAGTACACCGAACTCCAGAATTATATCACAGCACACAAGCAGCTGAGTCGCAGGCTGCGCGGGCGCAGATAATGGGCTCCGAACCGGAGCGTTGAACCCGGCTAACGGCGCGCGCTCGCGTGCCGTGTGAACGGCGCCGGCGCACGTGGGACTCGCTAGTACCATCACTACAAATGCAACATACAGGAGGCCATTCAAGTCTTACATAAAATAGTTTAACAGCAATCCCCCTTTGTCATAAAGACTAAGCAAAGCCCTTGACTGCCTCTACGACTACAACTGCAATATACATAAGACCATTTAAGTATTACATAAGCAAAAATATACAATAGTTATTTTCAACGACATTTGCCTAAAACTAGAACAGTCCATACTATGTATTCCTGTTATTATAGTTACTCTTGGCTTTACATTTACCTAAAATCATAATTTGTCCCATGTTGGTCAGGGACTTAAAAATAATGTGCCAACTGTGGTTCATGCCTAGCATGTCGTAGAAGACGACTAATGTTGTATCGAGTTTTGGGTATGCGAATGTGTGGGCGACAGGCTAGCCACTTGTCACTACTTTTTCACAATTTTCCATCTAACCCAGCCCATTTGTTTTTGGATGAATGTTGTTAAAGGGGCCTGCTGCCTCTTTGACTCTGCCTATGTATGTAAAATCATCCTAATAACGTTACAAGTTTTTATGAACTTTGTGTTCTATTCAGAGTTCCATGGGACATACAAAAATGCGTGTTTGATTCATTATATGAAGCAGGTAACCCGAAATGGTTTTGACCTCAACATACGAACGAGGTATGAAGAAGCTAAAAATATATTCAAGACAGATCAGACTTTGTATGTCACGATTCGTGCAATTACCGTTATAATAGGTACTGAGGTAAATATTCGATTACTCGTAATTGTATTATTATATTTACAGTTCAGCCATCGAACTTTAAAATGCAGAATATTACAGTAAACGTCCAACGATTAATATTGGTACAGAGGCTTCTGCTCAAATCTAGGACACGGTGATGAAGCGGTTTCCAACATTTTAGCGCCATTAAAAAAGATGAAACGTTGATTAAGCCCAGACGCTGCAACGGGCTCTGCCCAAGTGTAAACTAAGTGTTTGCACGAGCCAGACCACGGCCCGTGAAAGTAACTGTTTCAGTTTGTTACTGAACGCTTACAAAGAGATCGCTACAGCGCGGCGCGAATGGCTTCCAAACAATTCGATCGCTCGAGGAGCGCTCGACCGATCGGCGTTTTTGCGGAATCACGATTATGTCTAACCTTTGGTTTTGTTGGCTTTCTCTGACCTATAAACCATTGAAAGATTTCCCGTGAATAAATAGTTGCGAACATTGCTGATTTACTTCAAATATTTTTAGGAAGTTTTAATACATTCCACTTTTTATATGCACATACTTATCAGTATAAAACAATTTCGGGCTTGAAATAGTGGGTCAGCATTTTTTTTTTCTTGGTGCAGTTTGCAATTATTTCATCATCAAAAATAATCCACATCGCTGAAGCACAACTAACTTTTTCACAACTCAAAAGATTTATGCGACTCAATGCAACTGCAATGAGAAAGTATTATCCATTACTCGGCAATAAATATTAGAGGCTGTCATTGACTAATTGTGGGCACCGCATTAATAACGTGTGCGCCAAATGTACGACGGCCATAAATCGTCGGTAACTTACCTTACCCAAGCCGATATCGGTAGGCTGTTCCGTTAGCGGACCGGTTCCGATCGCGAGATATGAATCAGTCTCTATATGAGGATGATTAATTTGTATTGAAAATAATGTTATGTTGAAGTTGCGAGTCATTCTGAAATGCTTGTGCAGCAATAAATAGCTTTCATCTTTACATCCATTTTATTTTATGGAAGACAGTTTAGATTAATGAGCGAGATCTATAAATTCTTCGTGTTGGCAAATCACATTGCGTACGTTTCTAGAAGTGATTCAGATCTACCGCATTATCTCTATATTAATTCTTGCAATTAATCGATTGCGGTACACGAATTAAAATATGGAAATTTCCAATGCTTATATTTAAATAAATCGAAGACGATTAATCATATTTGTATTCCCTATAGACTAAAATATTCACGGGATCGGCCGTAAAATCTATGCAACTAAAAGTGTCGTATCTATAGACACGATCTAGAAACTATTTAACTTAAACAGGTTTGAAAAATTTCCAAGCCTCACAATATCCCCATCCTAAGTAGCGACAATGTCTCGCAAAACGGCACAGCTGTCGTCACTATTGGAGATAACGGTGACCGCTCGCGTCGCGCAGCCCAGACAGAGGCCTTATCTTATCGCGAAACTGTGAAAGCTCCTCCGAAAATGATTCATGACATTCCAGTTTGTTCTATTGGAAACTAGACGTCGAATAGTCTGCGGTGACGAGGAAGTATTGAAACTAGAATGGTCAATGTTCTGAATAAGATATTATACGCTTTGAAAAAGCTAAGACCTGTCCATTTTAATTTGCTGATATAACTACCAAGACGAGTTTCTTTAATGATATCTAATAAAAATTCAATCTACCACACAATAAAGCGTTTTTGCTGGTTTTGAACCTCGTGGTTGAGTTGTTTGACAAAACTTGAGTAGGTACGCTTATCGTTTCAAATAACGTTTTACTTTTTGACATACCTACTGTCTTTTGTATTTAAAGTGCAAAAAACTTTACTGTAAAAATATAACTTTACTTTCAAAATTCGATTTGAACGAAATTGTTACTCCGTTTCTTCTGAATCATACAATGAATAAAAAATAACCAATCATACCTACACTATGTTATATCACAAACCCTTATTGAACTTTTACAGTGAATGGGCTAAAAAATCAGTTTCGTGAACTTCAAAACCGATCCAGTTTTGAGCGTGGATCAATCAATCTCCCGGGCTCAAGGCCGGCTCCACATTACCGTTGCGACCGGTCGTGAGTTTACCAACAAACGACCGGTTGCCGATCGGAACTGAAGGACAATACGCGTTCGCGACGCGTGGTATTCGCTGGTATAACTCCGCTTGGTCGCATTCGATGCGAGCGTGCATCGGATATTAACAGTTGAGGATATGTTCTAACTGTTAAAATATGTTTTATATTTAGATGTGTCTCTGTGTAATACTGAACACAAAGAAACATTTCATAATAATAGAAAAGTATTTTAGCTGATTTTACCTTAAGATTTGGTATGCATATAAGAATTTTCTAAATAAGCTTGTTTCATACGTACCTACGTACCACTATTTGTTTTTAGTTCTCCTCTATTTTGTGCAGAAATACCGTTTGTTAAACTTAAGTAGATCGTTCAGTATTAGACAATTAAATAGTCAAAAGTCATTTGGTACGCTGCATGCAATTGGAATAATAACTTTGAGAAGTCACAATATCGTTTGTGTATTTGATTAATTTTCTCGGATTTATTACAAATAATATTTGATCAGCCACAATCTGCCATCATACCCTGCTGAGGCGAGTGAATGGAGGCACTAATGCAGAACAGGCCAAATGTTTACCGTTACACGTCATTATGAAGAATGATCATAGTGAGATGGCTATTGGTCGATGCTATTTTCTGTCGCACATTAATGTAACTTGTAGCGAAAATAACAAATGACTACATAATAACTTTAAGTACATGAAATGAGAGCTTAAGTTATATATAAGCCGAGTAATTATAAGGATATTAATCATGAAGTAGTTACAGTTACATTACGTACGTGCTATCCATTGGCCTTAATACAAGTGTGTTACTTTTGATGTATCTTGTACAAAGCGAAATAATTTGTTTGTTTTTGAAAGAAGAGGTAAATAAATAAATAAATAAATTCTTCAGACTGACACACCAATTCCCTAGTCCCAAACTAAGCTCATGCATGTGCTATGGATACTAGGTGAACGGATAGACATACTTAAATACGTTTATAAACATCCATGACTCGAGTACAAATGTCCATGTTCATCACACGAAACATTTGCCCCTAGCGGGATTCGAACCCGCGACCCTTGGATTCGTGGCCAGGGTCTCTGACCACTCGACCAACGGACCAGTCAGGTCGAAGGGTCTCTTGTCTTTAGGAACAATTCTAACCGCCCATTGTCCCGTGTTGGTCTGGGACTTAAAAATAATGTGCCAACTGTGTTTCTTACCTAGCATCTCGTAAAAGGCGACTAATGGTATATCGGGTTTTGGGTATGTGATTGTTTAGGCGACAAGCTAGCTACTTGACACTACTTTTTCACAATGTTCCATCTTGGCTGAATGTGGTTAAAGGGGCCTGCACGTAACCATTATAAATATGGATTTATTGGGATAAGTCTTGATCGTCTTTTTTCGTACAATGTCATAACAGTTGATCACACTAAAAAGACCGTAACAGTATCTACTAATCTCAAGAATCATCGCATTGATTTGAAAAAAAAAAACTGATTTTAGACATAAACCCTACACAAAGCGACAATCCTGGCTGCGCCGACGCATCGGTTTGTTGTGGCCCTTATCAGCGGCGCAGCGCTGACTCAAGGCTTTATAATTAGCGCCGATACCGGTGACCACGACAAACTAAACAACACAACGTCGTTAGCTAGTCAAAGGGGCAGCATGCCCCTTCAACCACATTCAGCCAAAAATAAAGCCGGGCTGGGTTAGGTGAAAAATTGTGAAAAAGCAGTGACAAGCGGCTAACCTGTCGCCTACACAATCACACATCCAAAACCCGATATACCATTAGTTGCCTTTTACGACATGCTAGGCAAGAACCACAGTTAGCACATTTTTTTTGTCCCAGATCAACATGGGTCAAGTCCCAGACCATCATAGGACAACAACTAATTCGGTTGCGTTAATGTGGATTTTCTATTAATAGAGAACATATTTTTATCTGGGTAGGGTATTCATTGTCCTTTCCTGTATCTTAAGTGCATGCAAAACTGTATGATAACGAGCTAAGTAGTTAAGACACGAAAGACTGACCAAATAATGTGTCCGGTTTCGCACTAATTTATATAACAATGCGCTAATGCCCTTTAAAATCAGACTAATGCAGATTGACAGGGACTTGACAGCAACTACATCACACGAGCCCACTGTTCAGGGGTCCGTGGCCGATGCTGATAGTCAGCTGCGCAGCGCTGACTCGGCTTTATATTTAGCGGCGGTATCGCGGGTCGGCGCCCGCGCAGTAAATCAGCGCGATAAATAAACAGCGACCCGTGGGCGAGGGGGTATGTCAGGGCTGCTATTGAGGAGCGGTATCTTTGGGTCTTTTTAGCATTCCAAGATAAAAAAGTAATAGCAACCGTCTTTATATCAAAGCTTTTCTTGGAATCTGGAATAATGCGACCTTAAAAAACGAAGTAAATGGCTTTACTTCCTTAGTAGAATAAGAGTAAATGGGTGACGTTTTCATGCTTAAACCGTATAAGCGACTGTGATTGAACTTTAAGAAAGGGCCTAAGTTATTTTTAATGCATGCGTAAAGAGTTGTGGGTTCGATCCCCAGAACAAACATTCGTATGATGAGAATTTGTGTTTGTTCTGTGTCTGGGTGTTAATATCTAATATTAAAGTATGCATTTGTAATACCAGTATTAATTCTGATATCCATAACACAAGTGCTTAAGCTACTTACCACGGAGTCAGATCAATATATGTGACGTCGTCTGATATTTATTATTTATTTATATAATACTAGCAGCGCTCCGCGGTTTCACCCGCATAGTTTCCGTTCCTGTAGGAATATGGGGATAAAATATTGACTATGTCACTTCTGGATAATGTAGCTTTACAAATGTAAAAGAATTTTTAAAATCGGCACAGCACTTTTTGAGTTCATTCATTACAAACATACACAAAAATACAAATATTTCCTCTATTAGTATAGATTGCTGGCACCATTTTTTTAAGGGGTGAAAAGCAGCTCGGTAACCCTAGTTGTACTCGACTGCAGATGCAAGGTTGAGTATGTTTACATCTCCTTGGAGTTCGAAAGTAAATAAATGTGGAAGCCAATGAACGGATCCATCTTTCGGGCCTCAGGAGCTGTTTGATCAGACTTCATGATTAATTATGAGCTTGTTGCTAACGTGTGTGCCGTTCATAGAACTCTATGGGTTCATTATACTTTGAAAGTTGAACTCACTGGATTGTGTTATTAATATACAGTTAAAGATTCAAGCAACTTACATTGGTGTTTCTTCTTCCAATATTGTTATTTTTTTGTTCAAGTTCTTTTTTATTGATTAAATTTAGTTAAGTATTATATTAAGCGACTATTATTATATAATAAAAATTAATAAAAATGTCTGTGTTTAGTCAAGGTAAGAAGAGGCATGCTCCGGTGGTTCGGACATGTGGAAAGAATGGATGACGAAAGATTGACTAAACAGATATACAATGCGAATGTGGAAGGATGTAGGAGCCGCGGAAGGCCCAGGCTCACCTACCACGACCAGATTGGTCGTGTATTAAAAGAAGGTGATGTTAGGAGTCATAAAAATCGTAGAGCTTGTATGAAAAGGATTATGAATGTTTAAGAGGCGAGTGAGGTGTGCAAGGATCGTGCCATATGGCGTTCGGTTCTCTCTGCCTACCCCGCTAGGGAAGTGGCGTGAAGTTTAGTTAGTTAGTTAGTTAGTAATAAAAATGTCTTTATTTACCAAGAATACAAACAAAACATTAAATCATTCTGTGACACCTATCACTGGGCCAGGCCTGTATCTTGGGAATCATACAAAGGATTGGAGTGGCTATTTCAAAAAACAAAAATACTGATTATTACTATTGGTTATTAGAAAAAAAAAACATCAACATTTAATAATAAATAATAATAATAAATATTCGACTACATCACATACATTGATCTGACTCCGAGGTAAGTAGCTTATGCACTTGTGTTACGGATATCAGAAACAACAATGGTATTACAAATATATACAATATTGCATATTAACACCCAGACACAGAACAAACAAGTATTCATCATACGAATGTTTGTCCTGGGTGGGAATCGAACCCACAACTCTTGGCGCATGAGGCAGGGTCACTACTGAATGCGCCATTGAGTCAGTCAAACACATTTGACCTATATGTATAATCACTAATTAGCTGACAGTCACAAGTTGATTGATAGCTGAAATGAATGGATGCCTTTTTTCCATCGCTATTGTTCTCAACGTCCCCCACTGGTGGACGTACGACAAAAACAAAAAAAACTGTCGCAACGTCCACCAGTGGGGGACGGTGGGAATAATCCATGCCTTAATATATTTTTCTACGTTTCAACGGGCAGTGGTGGCGGGTTTCTTAGATTTCAGAAAATCCAGGGTAACGTGCTTGCCTTGGAACTAGTATTAGAGCTACAATTATTCTTTACTGGGATAATAACGTAATCTGTACTTATATCTTTATTGTAGAGTAATTTATCATTACCAAGTAGTTTTGAGATTGACGCAAATTATACTTATACTAGCAGCGCCCCGCGGTTTCACCCGCATAGTTCCCATTCCTGTAGGAATATGGGGATAAAATATAGCCTATGTTACTTCCGGATAATGTACATTTCCAATGGTGAAATATTTTTTGAAATCGGCCCAGTAGTTTTTGAGTTTATTCATTACAAACAAACACACACACAAAAAAATACAAATCAAATCTTTATAATATTAGTATAGATTGAAAGTGATTTACTTCCTAAATTACACACAGAATGTTAGGGACATTCCATATGTCCTATAAATAAAATTTTAAGTGAAGTCACGGGGATAGCTAAGAAGAAACACAAGTATGTGAGCACTATTAGTTATGCGCAGACGCAGGTAAGCGCTCGTTTTCACAAATTAGAAACCGTCGAAACGGCACTCGTTATTAAGCTCTTGGTAACGACGCTCTGCCGCAAGCTTATTTGTTTTCACACGCAATTCTCAGCTTTCTACGTGCGCTCCAAGACGTTAAATTTCTAACACCGCGTAAGTCCAAATTGTGTATTTTCTAGACCTCTTGTACCAATACGATGTTTTCTTTACCCCAGCGATAGCTTTTCAAACCACAAAAAAATATCCAAAAATAAATATAGTTACGTGCATACGTATTGTACATTAAATTCAGTTATAGCCTCAATGTTCGGTAAAGTTATCGGGATATCTCAGTTATATAGGATAAATAAATACACAAATTGGATTCAAATAGATGGCAATCATTTTTTAAATTTAAGTCCCATTGACATTCAAACATTGCGGTGTTAGAAATAGAGCCGCTTGACCATCTATTTATCATTATTATACCCAATTTTGAAATCACTCGTTAAACTTTCAATAGCGTAAAATTGAAATGAATCCATAAATAATTGATTGATTTTCGTTACCCATCAGGATATTGACTGTAGCGGATGTGGCTTGACTCCGCGCGAGGCGCACGTCTCATCACCATAACGGCTGAAATAGCTGAACTGATAAGGTCACTGATTGTGTACGTACAGTGAGTGAGCTGGAGATGATTCACTGTGACTCATAAGGGATCTGATTACAGTCGGTGCGTGCGGTTGAGGTGACGCCTGGCTAACATTTCTAGTCGCGAGCGAAACCTAATGTCAAGCACTAATAAAATTTACTTCTAAAATTATCTTATGTCAACGAAATTCTTTGACATTGTTTAGTACTCTCGCTATCAAATGCCCTCATATAAACATCCATGACTCGAGAACAAATGTCCATGTTCATCACACGTAACATTTCCCCCAGCGGGATTCGAACCCGCGACCCTTGGTTTCGTGGCCAGGGTCTCTGACCATACGACCTCTCAATTTAGTACAATGATCTAAGTGAAATCCTGTGTCTTCTCCCTTTCTTGGTAGCTAGGTAGATTAGCTATCCTAATAGTGACCAAGAAAGACACAAAACTAGGAAGATGATGTCCTCCTAACCGATATCGGTTACGGCATCTCAACGAGGATTAGCCATCTGCGCAGGAGATATTATAGTGCACAAGCGTGGGCGCTAACACAGGTGCACTCTCTATTCCTTCACTCTCATAGTCCGGTGAGACGGCAATTCGATATGACCGGAGAGAGGTCAGGTGCAGTACCAACGGCTTAACGTGCTTTCCGAGGCTCGGTGGTGATTAAACCGCCAACTTCCTGACTCTCTTCCTGGCTGTTACTGAGTAATTTGGATATTGAAATACCCAGCCACAAATTTTGTGGCCCGACCCGGGATTTGAACCCGGGACCTCTTGGTCCTTAGGCGGCGCATGCTACTAGTAAACCAACGAGGCAGTCATCAGGAAGATGATGATACCATGTACCAAATGTATACTCCAAATGTCTATGAATGTGGTTATACAAAAGTGGAGGAAACAATTTATTTAAATTGATTAGCCCGTGTAATTATGTCAGTGCGCCATTGTTTATATCGAGTAAACGCGACGCGATACTGATACTCCACATCCTTATACGAATGTTCTATATTCATTGTCATTACAATTATTTTCCAACTATTGTTCCGTTCTAGATTCGTATGGATATGTGCTTGGTGAACTTTAGTATCATGCTTGTCGTTTGTTGTTTATACTGGTATAGTAGAGTATAGATATAGCGGTGGTAGCTCAATGGTAAGGACACGCGCCTCTTAACCGAGGAGTGCGGGTTCAAACACGGGCACGTACCTCTGGATTTTTCAAGTCTATGTAGGTACGTATTTATACCATTAGCTCGACGTTGAGGGAAAACATCGTGATGAAACCTGCAAATTCAAACAACTTTGGATTTGTAACCATGGTCGAAAAATTGTCTGGTTCCCGTATCTTATGGTTACGAAGGTCAGATCGGCAGTCGCTTCCATGTAATTCCAACCAGACTCGCTACATCCTGGATCATGGTCTAAGCGGACCCCGTCTAAGCACGGGACATGACGCTAGGAAGATGATGATGATGACTGGTATAGTAGAGTTTAATACTGTTTTTTTCCATTTCCAACTAAATACACGCAACAGTTATTATTATTGAGTAGCTACCAGTAGAATTCGACCTCTTCTCTTCTGTGATATTTAATATATATTTTAAATATAGTAAATTAAATTAAATGAAAAAAAAATATTCTGCAAGTGGATTCATAACAAATTATTTTGCACGTCGAATATTTTCATTGCCACCAGCACCTCGACGTGAATGGCCTGCTGCGAAGAGGTGCCGCAAGAAACTCAACAGATGGCCTTTTTTAAATACGTTCATATGTACTTTTATATCTATTTAGTGACATTATAAATATAAATATCAGATAACATCACAAATTGTGATCTGATTTCAAATTAAGTAGCCTAAGCACTTGTGTTATGATATTTAAAATCAATCGAGGTGCCATTAACACCTGGACCCTGACCAAAAATTGGTTTTGTCAACAATTATTCATTACTAGTCCTGGCGCGGGGCTGTACCTGTGCCCCTTGTATTTAGCGCTAACCATTAGACCAACGGGAATGACAAATATATATAAATGTATATTGGATAAAGTTTATTCGCAAATAATTCGCAAAAACCTAATATTTGTCTATCATCTCACCATTGTAGCCGAATTTTGTATCTAATCGCAGAAGATTGCTGCAATTCAAATCAAATTCAGTAAAAAAAAATATATATTCGCCAAAACTTCATTGCAGTCTCTGCGTTCTGCTTGGCTCACCCGATGTGACGGATTTAGTGAACGTTGATGGGTCGAAGATTGTTACAATTGGACCTCAATTGACATTTGTCATTGACAAATCACTGTCGTGTTTTGGTATTTTAACGCCCTTAACAACCCTATATGTAACATACTCGATATTACAAGGCCAATCGTGAACCTAGTATCTATTTTTAGTAATGTTCCAATCGCCTATAAGGCATCTATCGTGATTTATTTAACGATTGTGACCAGAAATATATATCTTAACACTTAACGTGTTTGAAATGGAACGTGATAATTATACTTATTAGCATTAAACATGATACCTAGGCAGCTAGGTCAAGCGACGCCTTACAGGCACAAGGTTTCATACCAGAGCTAGGTTTCATGTAGCGCCAACGGTCTAGGACGCATTCCTGGCAAGCAGACTTGCGTCGTTTGACCTCGGTACTGGTTGACACATAAGGGAAATATGTTGACCCCTACACACCATTTAATAGTATTACGTTTAATATTTACTAATTACGATTACTTACAGAAGGTATGATAAAGGTTTAACGGAACACACGACAAAACAGCGCGAGAAAAAATAATGCGTACTTGATTTGTTTAAAAAAAAAATTAAGTGTGAAGTGTTCAAAAATGTACACAAAAATATATTCATAATTAATCTATTGAAGGTACAAAGACAAGTTATTTTATATGTACATACTTTTAAATTCTAAATGTTTAACATTCTTTTACATACGGCGTTCGGTTCTCTCTGCCTACCCCGCTAGGGAAGTGGCGTGAAGTTTAGTTAGTTAGTTAGTTTTACGGCGTTAAATTCTTAGACATCACTTAACAAATGCAAGTACCGTTAAAACAGTTAAGTATTCACTTCCCTCCACGTAACGTCTGATCAGAAAAAGTATCCACAAGCGTCCACTATGCATACATTTGAATCATCTACCGGCTGTACTCACGAGCTTGCGAATATTACGACCAATTTGTATGGGGCCATTAATTTCCAGCGTCACGTTAAATTAAGCGCATCGGGTACTTGAAAAAACCTTAATTATATCCTGTTCCCCTTCGGAGCGCGCCTAGTTCCATTGTGACGTAGACGGTTGTGTTCCGTCCTAGACGCTCCTACGGGCGCGCCGCTTAGAGCTCTAACAGACGTCGGGTTCGAGACCGATGGAGCGGATATACTTAAGGGTCCGACTAGATCGCATTCGATGCGAAGCAGATCGGCTAACCAAAAAGTAAACAACATTAGTTTCTTATCATCACTGGTCACATATCCTCGGCCACCGGTAATGGACTAATGAACGAAAACTCCACACTAATCCGATCATCTATAAGGCATTAATTTACTTGTTAACCGCTGGCTAGCGGTACAGGAATAAACAACATTATTCTACAGATAAATTTGGACAGAGTAAGGACTTTACGTCACTGCCGACATTAAGATAGCAAGATACATATTCACACCTCATTTCTAGGACTATTACATGAACGCTAATGACAATTTCAGACTCAATTGTACGGCAATATACACACTGTCACACCCCTACCAGCTACGGTGGACAGAGCCTTGGGTTCAATGCTATTGTTATATAAAGAACATGCTCTAATAAATTAGATAATCGCTCAATCGTTGATCTAACAACAATCAGCTGTGAGAATAGATGGGACCACTAATGTTGGCATCGATTGTGTGCTTGCTTAGGAGCCACTGATAAAATAAACAGAAAACTCAATAATTCAACAATAAATAAATATCCTATAAATTTATTACGTAAGTTAAAATATAAAAACAAAACTAAACAAAATTATGAAGAAGTTCTAGCTCAAGAGTTTTAAAACAAATACATATCGTTTTTTAAAAAAATTCAGTCGAATTGAGAACCTCCTCCTTTTTTTGAAAGTCGGTTAAAAAGGTGACAATATGTCTATTAAGTTCTAACAGCGGAATCTGCGTATCAATTTGAATGACTGACAAACTTTTAATTAGACTAATTTACTTGACACGCTATTCAGATTGTCAGTGATGTGCCGAAAAATACGTCTGCTGAATGATGCCAACGATTGCATCTACAAATAACCAAGAATCATATCGATATCCCATGAGATAATTGATTGTGTCAATCAGTTAATGAAATGGAGTTTTCATTGTTGTAGTGAAGGATGCGCATCCTTTTATCTTTGTTTTACGCCACATTTCGGCAGCACACGGCTGAGGTACATGCGTATGTAGGTACAACGCTGGCACAAAGCGGCGCAGGCGCGTCACGCTCGGCTGCAAGGCCCGCGTCGGTCAAAGCCTTGCCCGCCATTGTTCACTTTGACATGTTCATCTCTACGAGTGACGTCATTGCACACCTCATACCGAGTACAATAATTAAGGGGCTTCGCATCGATTAGCGCATACTACAAACCCGGGAACGTCTTTCATGTAAGTCCTGTTATTAGGATAGAAATCAGATCTTGAATGTGCACAGAAAAGACCAAGAGCATGTTCTATGTAAACTCGGGCTTATGCGGATGGGTAACCGAAATGAAATTATCGTTGTACTTCTTAGTAATTTAACCTTTTATCACGCCGTTCGTAGTATCGTAGTAGTTAAAATAAGCTGCCTTAGAAACCGGACTGGACACCTGGGTAACCCAGTTGTTGTTCGACTTCACAACAATAAAAACCCCAAATGGGTTTTGCGAGAATATCGTATATTTGTAGAATCAGAAAAATATATCAGAAATGCTTTAAATTACATCTTGTTCCTTATTTCTTGCGAAAATATAACATGTATCTGTTTAATTAATGGTGTATATATATAAAACAAGGTATTTCCGTCTAGAAATAAAAAAGAGATACAATTTATTAAAGTAAAAGTTTAACGTAATAAGACACCACTTTAATAATTTTATGGTGCCATTTATAGTTCATCTGATATCCAGTTGTTGCTCTCTATATCTCTAAAACGTTACGAACGTTGCAGTAATCTCATCCAAGTACGCAGTAAAACGCTCGTAAACTAGCAAATCTTTAACAATATCGTCTAAATACATACCATCAACCTTATTTTGTACGGCAAAAAGCTCAAAACGTTTCGACCATAGCTTCCGTTCATTTGTCTGTCCGTAAGTAACGAGTACTCGTCTAGACAACGGTCCACGACGAACTCTGCGACCTCACATGGGGTATAATGATTCGTCGTGACCGTCTGATAAAAGCCAGCCAGTATCTCCTAACCGCTTGCAGACAGTAAACAGCTTTAGGTACACATTCGCATGCAAATGAGATAATTCCGAACGCAACGAGGACTTTTCAAGCGTTTTAATTTGCGTACTTTTATAGTAACTAGCTAGACTGCTAGTGCCAACGTCGAAGCAACTACGGTAACAATAATAGCCTCATTATGGGCTTATATGGTGGGCTACAATTACTGCCAATAGGAAAGGCATAAGCAATAAAATACGAAGTATATTTTAGAGCTGCACAGTGTTTACTGTAAGAAACGTTCAACTAACAAAAGGAAATGTTACAGAAATCTGCTTCGGTTTTAATCTCTTTTTGCGTTTCCCTCCGCTATTGTTTTTGTCGGCAGTCTTGAGAAAATTTACCAAGAAAATGAACGAAGTGCAAGTTGAAAGGAATTGTAACGACACTATAGCCATTGTTCATCGGCCATTGCTGCAAACTTGACAAATGAACCGTACTTGCTCATTGTCTATGGACTAGCGAAGCGTACGGTTGTCATGAGTTCTTCATTTATTTTGGTTTCGTTTTCGCCGCGACTAATATGTTTGGCAAATGCATTAACAGTTGTCATCTTTTTAGAAATTACCATGTCACTGTTTCGTTATCTATAGGATGAAAACATTGAAAAGCTTTACTCCACTTTAGAACAAAATAAATTATCTTTTACTGGCCTGTACTAGTCTTTCGCTCTTGCTTGAATTGTATTTTTTGATAAATATTTATAATGACCCAAATGTGATCAAATATAATGACCCAAATTCTATCCAATAGAATTTTGTAAAGATAATGATCTAAGAAAAGCGGTCTGAAATAATGAAAACATTTATGCCAAAACAAGCGACTACTGGCCGGAACTTCATATACTTATGTGCGAATGTATAATATGTATGGAATATGTATGAACCTAATACAAAATTTTCCAATCCCAACAAATCACCAAGTACAGCATATTTAAACAAAAAATACAGTCCCATCCGCTTTATTCTTTTAGTATAATAGATATAAGATAGTTCTTATTTATAGCATACATATTACCACGCTTGTAATCCCCAGGGGATAGACAGAATTCAAGAAGCATTACATACCTTTAATCACTTTAAAAACGGTTGAGCTGAAATACATTGAAAAATATGACAAAATAGTGGACAAGAGTCTAGCTTGTCGCCTACACCATCAGAAATGGCCAAGTGTTGATTTTAATGTAAAAGACAAGTAGTAACGAGATTATTTGATTCCAGGTCACCATGAACGGACTGAACGGCCACAGCAACGGAGACATGAACGGCTCCGGTGGAGACATCATCACGCAGAACCAGCAGAAGGGCTGGTGGACCATCGGGCTGATCAACTCGCGGTACCGGTACCTCACCGCGGAGACCTTCGGCTTCAAGATCAACGCCAATGGAACCAGCCTCAAGAAGAAACAGATATGGACCTTGGAGCCGGCTTCCGGGAATGCCAATGACAGTGAGTATTTTTCCTTTGGCTTAATTTTTAAGCGTTTAATTCCACGTTAAGTATAAGTTAAGTATAAGCCCGTAACTAAACTAGCTGTACCCATATCGTACTTTGCTGATATTACGACATGAAATGATTCAACATATTGTATGACAACCCCCATTACATACGAACTTTGCTAAAATCGCAACGTAAAAATTATAATTACATAGTTAGATGTACTATTATTGTTAACGTAATTATCTTGTTGTAGTACTAATAATATTAAAATACATTGTACCTATTATAGTGTGTTGTAATTATCAAAATAGTCAACCATTGGATCTTGCACGGAGAGCTACCAAATACAAATTATCCAAATTCTTGTACGTAAATATCGGGTAAACACGTTGTAGTGTTAATTTAACTGTTACCCATACTTAGACTGAAAGGTGAACGTAAAATCTAAATTAAAACCCGAAGTGTTTTTTAATGTAGAGTACCAGCACAGGCCCGTACAATTGGTACGTAATGATAATGGCCGATGTTTAACCGTTATCTTAACGAGCTCTCCTGTTAAGTCGTGGGTGGTACAGTACGCGTTCACCTATCGCCTCATCTACGTGCGCATTACACTTATCAGCTTAAAGATGACGACAACTAAATCCTTGTCTAGTGTTAAGCTTCAAGATATGCCTACTAACATGTACGAATATTTCCTTAACTTCGAATAATATTGGTTAGGTGAAGTCATCCTTTTTAGTGAAACAGACTTATTATAGGTGCATATTACAAACGCAAGACTCCAAGATAGACATGATTACTGACAGCCAAATGTGTACAATAAATTTTGTTGTATCAAATCGTATGAAATTATTATAGAACAATGTTTGGTTAGTTTCTCACTCTAATCATTTATTACTTTTACAATATACTCCGAATTTGTATAAACTTTACAGATATGTCATTTGATATTATACGAATACTAGAAGTCATTACCACATCGCAAAAGTATATTGACTAAAGCCAAATGATTTAGTACATCATCACAAGCAATTGACGATATAAGCAATAATGTCCCATAAACATGCATTAAAATTGAATTATAAATCAATCCACGGGTAATTGTCGAACCGTCCCCTCTCGTGCGAAGGGCTCAATTCGGCTTCCGGCTCGCCAGCTTCCGATCAATGCGCAAATAGACTTTTGATCACTCCGAGTAATGCAGCTTTTATGAATTTCCATGTGGCTTCGTTCGCATTTGCAAATGAAGTGGTTGGAATAGGTTTTGTTTTTATCACTTCATTTGGATGGTAAAAGCATTTTAAATATTTTTTTCGACTAACTTTTATATCTTTCATGAAGTTAGTTAGTAAAACACTATTGTCATATATCCTACATATACTTAACTAACTAACTAACTAAACTTCACGCCACTTCCCTAGCGGGTAGGCAGAGAGAACCGAACGCCATATGGCACGATCCTTACACACCTCACTCGCCTCTTCAACATTCATAATCCTTTTCATACAAGCTCTACGATTTTTATGACTCCTAACATCACCTTCTTTTAATACACGACCAATCTGGTCGTGGTAGGTGAGCCTGGGCCTTCCGCGGCTCCTACATCCTTCCACATATACTTATTTATGTGAATCATTATATTTTTAACTTAAACACTTTTTCTTTGTTGGCTTTCCTGGATTGGTTTTACCCAGAAAATAGTAAGTATTAACACATTATTCGTGTTGTTTTTGATCGTACATTTTTTGTAAATGTTATTCTTTCGTTTTTTTGCTTAAGTTGCATGAACTTAGATCTATTAGAACAAAATTCTGTAGTTGGCAGTTCCTTGATTGTGACTAGAAGAATGAATACATGGAACATGAAGACTTGTAATTTTTCTGATGGATCAAAACTCGACCAATTCTTAAATCAGTATTTTAAATGTTGCATGTTTTGTATCAGGTTATTATAAAGTTTTTGAAGGCACCTTAAAATGTATTCCTTTATTGTCGTGCATAGTAATGTTTGAATTTTTCAAACCAAAATTCTCAAATTGCCTACGAATAATACGTTTAACATTTTAATTTCAAGGGCTGTACCCTCTGAGAGGGTCGTACCCCAGCGAGGTCCTAGCCAGTTAGGCTCCCCTCGCCCGATCGATACTGTTCCGTCCCCACTCAGGTGTTATTCCTGGTGTCGTTTGACAGCTGGAAGTTACTTTTGGGGTTTAACCTTAATTCATTAATGTATGCGTAAAAGGCAACTAGCTACAAAAGTCAACAAAACGTATATTAGATTAAAGTCATAAAAGGTAAGAGGTTAAAACGATTATATTCTTATTAATCCCTAACTTACTGGATTAATTTAATAAAACTAGTGGTACAACTTGTATACCGGTATTCATTCAGGCCTTTTCCTGGTTTATTTTTGACGACTTAATTATTGCAAGGTCGTAAACACTTATGAAGTACGTAGAAGTCTAGTATATTGACATTGGTCTTACTTTTGGGTCCAAAATTTATTATTTTTTATTGATAAATAATGTGAAAATGTATTGTCTGCTAAGGACTCGCGATAAGAATTGTTTATACCAGCCAAAGATCAACACAGACAGGAAACTAGTAATATATTATTTATAAATGACGGAGGACCCTCCAGTTGTTTTTGTGCTGCCTCGTTATCAACATATGCAGGGACGCGACAAACAGTGATTTGTGAAATGCAAATATGCATTCGAAATCATTGTTTAACTGCAGTAACTACAAACAAATATTTGTTTATGATAAAGTCCTTTCGCTACAGTTTATCAGCCACTAGCTTTTACATTAATGCGATGTTTATTTATTTAGGAAACCTATCGCATGTATCTATAGTACATACAATTAAATACCCGCAATTACCGAAGGGGTAGGCAGATTGAAAGGGGCAGCTAGACCCCTTCACATTTAACCAAAAAAATTAACTGGGCTGGGTTAAATATAGTAAATAAATAAATTCTTCAGACTGGCACACCAATTCCCTAGTCCCAAACTAAGCTAAGCTTGTGCTATAGATACTAGGTGAACGGATAGACATACTTAAATACGTTTATAAACATTCATGACTCGAGTAGAAATATCCATGTTCATCTGTGATTCGTGTGCGAAATATTTGCCCCTAGCAGGATTCGAACCCGCGACCTTTGGTTTCGTGGCCAAGGTCTCTGACCACTCGACCAACGGGCCAGTCCAATAAGTGATTAAGATAAAATTCAAGCAATGATGAGGGAACAAAATGATCGGTGATAGCATTTTTCACCTGCTTGGACATCGCAAAACACTTTGATGCTTCAATCTAAAGTTGTTAAATATTTTATTGATTTGCTTGTTCCATTTTACGCGTCTATGATGGTCAATAAAGTGTTAATTATTGTAGGTAATTTATTACTGTGAGCTCATAATACCCGTTAAGTAACATCATTTCAGCTAATTGATAAATTCTATTATTTTTCTCGTTTAGGTCCTATAGATATAGAAAAGTCTTTAAAAGTTTCTATAGTTGTTTATTGAACACAGCATCATAAATTCATTGAATAGATACGTGAACATTGCACGAATGATATCGTTCATTCACTGAATAATATTGATGGACATAATAATAGTAAAAGTATTTTTTTTTTTATAAGTTTTAGAATTATTGGTGAATTTCTTCTAAATAAAGTTTTTAGACTTACCAATAAAATTGCTAAAATGTCTTCACATCGTCACTCTTGTTTCAAAATAGGTAGCATCAAATATTTGACAAGAGAATCTGAGAACAATGAAAAACCATTAAAAACTGGCTTAAATTAGCTATATCCAGACCCTACCGACTAAACCTCAAGGCTGTCGTTCTTCGGGCGCTAACGCAAAACCAACGGGATCCCCACTGTCGGGATTCATCTCGTAAAGTCTACGCAGCGCGCGCATATCCAAAACTAACCTAATTTAACTGGAACCTCATTGAGCCGGATTAAAAAAACAATATTTTTAGCAATTAAGTATCGTCCGATTTTAACTTTGTTTAATGTTTAATAAGACTAAATAAAACATCTAAGTAATTCTCATTCTAGCCCGCGCAACGTTACACGTGGTTGTGTTACAAACATCTTTAGAAAGTTCCACATTAATAAATCAGCAAGATGATCATCAGGAATCATCATATTTCTCTTCGGAATTCCTCTTACCTCATTCTGCTTAATTACGGGCACCAAATATGCACAAACTGATTGTCTGTAAATTTGCTCGACAATTTCTTGTGTACACATCGTCACTTAATTGGAAACAGATTTAATGTTTATCTCATTAACTTAACTGCTCGTTACAGCGAACCGATTATATCGTATCTATTGTCGTTAATCCTATCTGAAGTATATCGATTAAACATTATCTGGAAGCCGTTTAGTTGATACTGTCACTGAGATTTGATGGGTATGGGTGTTATCAATATTTTGTATTCTACACTTCTGTTAATCATAAGCTTATCAATAGAGGTGATCGATTCTGTATGTATGGTCGGGTTGAACTGTTTTCGGGGATTTTTTTACTTGTGCAGTACCTGTAAAATGTATAGCTGTGCTCGCGTTTTCACCCGCGTTTATAGTTAATGTTATATAGCCTTACTCGCTACATGGGCTATCTAACAGTGAAAGACTTTTCCAAATAGGACCAGTAGTTCTTGAGATAAACGCGTTCAAGCAAGCAAACAAACAAACAAACTCTTTAGATTTGTAATATTAGATCATTACGTTACGTACGTAAATTAATGCATGCAAAAGATTAACTCATACAGTATTATTTTTCATGGATCTCGGCTATGACTTGACTATTTGGTTAAATCTGGGTTAATACAATAAAATTACAATAAAGTTCGCATATAAATTTTTAATGTATTATATATATATTTTTGATTATTATATAGTTTTGATTTGCAAAAAAAGTATATGCATGAACTTAGACCAAACGGACGACATATTTTCCGTATTTGACATCGTATCGCATCATATTTTCAGATGAGAAGATACAAAAAGGCTTTGTGTGTTCCCAACTGTTGCATTGTGTGGAAATATTATCTACAAACAACAATTCGTGTGTGTGACTGTCCGGTTTGTGTACAGGCATGATCTACCTGCGCTCCCACCTGGACAAGTACCTCGCGGTGGACTCCTTCGGGAACGTCACCTGCGAGTCCGAGGAGAAGGAGCCGGGGAGCAAATTCCAGATCAGGTAATTCGTTTGCAAACATTTTAGTACTTAAAGAGGCTCTTTAGAATATGATATTTTTATGCACGTGTGGTTCAACGCTTTTAGAAAGAAAGAAAGAAAAAAAAATTTATTTGGTACCAAAAATACATGTGAAAACGAAATAAATGAAGTAAAAATACAATTTACTAAAAATATTCTACAAGCACAATAAGGATAGGTACCAAAATGGTCTCCAGTCTGGAGCCATGACGAGCAGGGTGCACAGAAAACTGCATAAATCCTTTGAGCTTATGAACCGTCCCTTCAGGCTTTATTTGAATTGATCTAATGATCGGTTCTCTCTGCCTACCCCGCTAGGGAAGTGGCGTGAAGTTTAGTTAGTTAGTTAGTTAATGATCTACCTTGTAATACTTGAACAAATACTCTAACAAATATTATGTGACTTGTTATAAATATTAATAATGGACATTAATTAACATTAATTAGAAAATTTTGTAATGTGCCAAATAAACATTTATTCTATTCTATTCTAAAAAAATTAGATTAATAATTTTTGACTGGCTCGGTAGCGCATTCGGTAGTGACCCTGCCCCATGCGCTAAGAGTTGTGGGTTCGATCCTCACCCAAGACAAACATTCGTGTGATGAATACTTGTGTTTGTTCTGTGTCTGAGTGTTAATATCCAATATTCAAGTAAGTATATATTTGTAAAATACCACCGTTGAATCTGATATCAGTAACACAAGTGTTTAAGCTACTTGCCTCGGATTCAGATCAATGTATGTGATGTAGTCGGATATTTATTATTATTATTAGTATTTTCGTATGGCTCGGCGTCGGGTTTCTTGCTGGCTTTTTCTCTATAATATCGATATTCTGAACCGGTGGTTCTTTTTTGGTAGTATTCGAGCATCAGTTCATTTCATTGCGAATAGCGGCTCTTTCAATGTAAAGCATCGCTCCTTAGGTTTAACGCTAGGAACACTAGAACCAGTCCAATCACCCCGGGCCAAGGCTGCGGTCCACGGCGCTTTTTGCGCTGCGCACGCGCATACTAATCCGCTGCGCGTGACTCACCGGAAGCGGCGCGTGCGCTGGGTACACGCTTTTTGTTTTATCGCCCATAATTTAATTGTAATTTCTTACTTATCCTTATTTAATACTATTAATAACGAATATAAGTATTTGTTTGTTACATTTTCACGCTTAAACCACTTAATTGGCGAAGGTACCTTTACTACAACATTACTAGGCTTTGATAGATCCGCCAGGATGCATGGGGTGTCTCTGTAACTGATAGAACTGCACACAAAAAGCTTCTGGATGCTGCAAGCTCAAAGCTTGTGTCCAATGTTTCAAAAGCTCGGTCTGGCGAACTAGTATTTAATATTTGAAAGGTCCATCTCACAGTAGCTTAAAATATACCAACTCTTATCGCTCTCTATATCTGACCGGATGCTACCATGCTACCGCATATTATTTATTTATATCGTACTTAAATTAAAGAAAAAAGAAAACGTTTTTTTTTATTCTGTGCATGTAAATACATAGATACATTTTAAACAAAATAAAATATTTGTCACATACACGTTAAAATGGTCACCACTCAGCTTATGTAGTGACATTAGGGATGCCATGACGCTGGTATTCTGTTATGTATGTATGTTAAATTGCTAGCTGAGTATTAGAAATTTTTCATATACAAGACTTGCAAAAAATTGCATTCCATTTCGATTGTAACGTTAGTAGAATATGTACTTACTATGACTCCGCAATCCTCGAAGAGATCAGCAGATTCCAATTAGCAATAAACTCCTTTAAAAATTTACTCAAAACCGCTAGACAAGGTAAATAGATAGCACGAGTCAGACCAATATTTTTAAGCAAAAGTAAATGTAGTAAAGTAGATGACATCTGCAGAGATAGGTAAGGACGGGTGAACAATCTAGTTTAGCCAGACGAGCGAATCGATCGCGTATACGCGTTGTGTGGCGCTGGGCGCAGAGCCGTCGCCCGCGAATAGGGTTGCTATCTGCTAAAATAAAAACGCCGGACTCTGCGCTATAAACGGCCGGACATGTTACACTAAACCTCGACATTACCTTCTTTAGGCAAACACTTTTATAAAGCCGAACGTACGTTTACGTACTTTTGGAGATCATTTTTATGATAATAAAAAGGTTAAGGATGCTAGTTGCCCCTTGACTCTGCCTATCCCTTCAAGGATTACGGCCTGATGATATGTATGGATGTATGTAAAAA
Organism: Glyphodes perspectalis; assembly: GCA_951394215.1. NCBI lineage: Eukaryota > Metazoa > Arthropoda > Insecta > Lepidoptera > Crambidae > Glyphodes > Glyphodes perspectalis. The sequence goes on along the minus strand of OX596207.1, from coordinate 17,310,504 downwards.
GTATTTTTCAAGTCGCTACGTGTACCACGCTACACTAACAAAAACCCTAACAAAAGCTAAGGCCGAACAATAAATATTAGCCGGTCATGACCACAAAAAGCCAAACATGTCCGGCTAAAGCCGGGCAGTTGGCAACCCTACCCGTGAACAATCCTTGTCAGTGTGAGTCACGCGTCGCCGATAAATAAATAAAAGGGAAGAAAGTGCCCTGACTCACTCTTGACTCATTACTGCTTCTGGCTGAAATAACATCTTCAGGCCACCACGCGGTGTTAGAATATTGCTTAAGTTTTTCATATTTTATTATGTTTGGAGACCATCCCTGAAGGTATAAATAATAAATAAATAAATATCAGACTACATCACATACATTGATCTGACTTCGAGGTTAATAACTTAAGCACTTGTGTTACGGATATCAGAAACAATAGTGGTATCACAAATATATTAAATATTGAATATTAACGCCCAGACACAGAACAAACACAAGTATTCATTATAAAATATTCGTCCTGGGTGGGGATCGAACCCACAACTCTTGGCGCATGGGGCATGCGCCAACGAGCTTGTGAAATTACTAAGTACTGAGAAAAACTTTAACTTTACTAACAATAATGACATTTTGATTTCTGACAGAAACCGTATATCACAAAGATTTAAATGAAAATAATAAGCTAAACTGTTATTAAAGGTTTTTATATTAACACATGTCTCATTAAAACCGCGAATTGTTGCCCAGTCACCAAAGTCGTGGGTTTTCGAAATTAAGTCGCCATAAATGTTGACAAGCTCAATGGCGCATTTGGTAGTGACCCTGCCCCATGCGCCAAGAGTTGTGGGTTTGATCCCCACCCAGGACAAATATTTGAATGATGAATACTTGTGTTTGATCTGTGTCTAGGTGTTAATACCAAATATTGAAGTATATATTTGTAATCACTTTACTTAACCACTTTTGTTTCTGATATCCGTAACACAAGTGCTTAACTTTTTATTAAGTTACTTACCTCGGAGTCAGTTCAATGTATGTGATGTAGTCATTTATTTATACTTATTAAAATTATTATTAGAATAAAGTAATTCAATTTGTGATAAATTCTCTATATACCGCCTACACTGTTAACCTTTACAATACAACCCAAAATTATTGATCCTATACAACAAGTTGTTCCATCAAGTGCTTTACAGAGGGGAGCAAACCCGGGATACTAATATATCAATACCGTATTTGCCACGCCAATTTAGACGTTAATACTGTAGCCAAAAGCTCTGAATTGAACTGTCGACTTTAAGTCTTATAGATAAGTGTGTGGATGTCTGGCGCATTTTAACGACTTTCACGAAGTTATGCAGCATAAAGTGTTTGAAAGGCCTTTTGAGCCCGGCATTTGATTATGTTGAGCAAAATTAGAAGGGTGACATTGTTGAGGACGTGTTTTTGCTCGCGTGTTTTTGTTGGACGTTCCCTGACAGCCATTTTTGAGTACATCCTTGAGGCACATTGAAAATATTATTGTTGATTAGTTGCGAATCAGCCAGAAATAAAACTGGGCTGGGTTAGATGGAAAATTGTGAAAATGAAAAAATGCGCAAAAAAAAATATAACTTTAAATCGCCTGTCACCATTTAAATCCCAACCAAATCGCCTGGCATTATGATATATCGTTTAATTAAACATCAGACTTTAAAATGCTGTAAGATTCAAAGTGCCTCAAGAACATTTTCTGCATGAGAAAAATTGCGAATTAAAAAATTCATAGCTCATTAACGCCCCGCAACCTCCCAGCCAGGTCGGCCATTTCATCATCCACACATTCGCAACTAATCAACAATAATATTTTCAATGTGCCTCAAGGATGTACTCAAAAATGGCTGTCAGCTCTTGGGGTATTGTATAAACGAATTCAATATGATTATAACACATTTTTTTTTTATTTCTGCATACGTTTAAAATTTGTAGATACAGGTACTATATAAAAGTGTTTTGATTTAACCGAGTAGATTTATTCGTTGCTTATGTCGTTAGATATGTCTGCCTACCCTTAAAAGACCGTAGGCATGTTGGTTTGCATGTATGTATTTTAAGTGTAAAAATTGAAATTCAAAAAAGTGTAAAATATTTAGGTGTTTCGTATAACAGATTTAAGAAAAATATACGATGCTGTTTTTTTAATAAATGGTAAAAAGGAATCAGGAAAAATTATGAAGCACATACCTTTTCCACAGATAATCCGTCTATCCGTATTGAATGTCATTACAACCTCTTTTGTGTTAATAATTGAATATTGCGGAACAACATTCTGATCCCCATTTCAACAAAGATTTATTAATAAAAACACCGGCATTATAAATCAAATCTTGCAGTCATTCATCTAGTTTTCATATAAATTAGAAAAATTAAAAATGATCACAAAATAAATAAAATAAATAAATAAGTATAAATTTATCGCTATGAATATCGTATGCAGCTATTTATTATATGCTAAAGTTAACCAGAAGTTGTAACCACTTTAATGAAACTGTTTTTTTTTTCAACACCATTTTTTTTACTGAATCGTCTAAGGCATGCTTAGTTGATAATTTAATCTAATGTTATTAAATAATTAATTTTAATTAGATTAAATAATCAACTAAACATGCCTTAGACGCATCAGTTAAAAAAAAATCGTTGGCGTTTAATAGAAAATGGTATTTGCTCTCCTTGAGACAAGGTTGTCATTATGTGCACGTACGTTTACAACACTCGCTCCCTGAGCGGTAAAGAGCTTTTACGAAGCTTACTATAGTCTGCTCACAGATACCAAAGGCATGGTTTATATCCATCTCTTCTTCAAAGCATCCATTAAATGCAGACCCTTCCTGTAGCCTAGGTCATCTACAGTAAAGTCCTACTGCATGATACTTAAAAAACATATCCTACTAGACTAGTCCTACTTCCTACTAATTCTACTAATATTATAAACACAAAGTTTGTATGTATGGATGGATGTTTGTTACTCTTTCACGCAAAAACTACTGAATGGATTTTAATGAAACTTTTCAATAATTTAGCTTATACACCCGAATAACATATAGGCTATGTTTCATCGGTGTACCACGCGAGTGAAGCTGCGCGCAGAAGCTAGTATTATAAACACGAAAGTTTCTGAGAATATATTGCTGTTTGTTACTCTTTCACGCAAAAACTACTGAATGAATATTAATGATACTTACAATAATATAGCTTATATACACCTGAATAACATATAAGCTATGATTTATCGATGTACCACGTGTATCGAGCAAAGCCGCGGGCAGAAGTTAGTTATGAATAAATTTTAAAGATGCGAGTGAGGTGTGTAAGAACCGCGCCATATGGCGTTCGGTTTTCTCTGGCTTCCACGCTAGGGAATTGGCGTGAAGTTAACTAAGTGAAGTTTTTAATATATTTACAGTTAACATTATTTTTATTTGAGCATGTTTGCATATAAGAATATAACAATAACACAATCTAGAAAAACATATTAAAATATACATACAACGAACTATAAAATAATTAATGTTGGTTGCGTGTATAATTATCGAAGGTAATCAATAAACACAAGTAAAACACAACACGTCCCGGGTTCAATTCCCAAGTCGGGCCAAAAATTTGTAGTTGGTTATTTCAATATTGAAATTTCTCAGCAACAGCCCGGAATCAAGAGTTTGGCGGATTAATCATCCCGTGCCTCGGAAAGCACGTTAAGCCGTTGGTCCTGCGCCTAGCCTCTCCGGTCATGTCGAATTGCCGTATCACCGGACTATGAGAGTGAAGGAACAGAGAGTGCACCTGTGTTTGCGCACACACTTGTGCACTATAATATCTCCTGCGCAAATGGCTAATCCTCGTTGAGATTGGCCGCCGTGACCGATATCGGTTATTATTATTTGTAGCACATGCCGGGTCGATAAATGTACATACATACATCCTAGATTGGGTCGGCAAAGAAAGACATAGTGCCTAGGCAAGGAATACAGTTGCCACATTATTTAAAATGCCAGACCAACATGGCACATTGAATACACTTAATTGAAAACTCATTATGAAAAGACCCTTTCATAATTCTTTTCACGAGGTGGGCTCATTGCCTTAGCTTCCGGGTTTAACAAACATAGCGACTATTCATCGAGACTCGAACCCCAGACCGGCGCTCCCCAGACGTTCAATTACCCGCGTGTGGGGGGCGACAGTTGTCTTTTGTTTTGCTTTCTCATCAACAAGCCTTTAGTGTGAGCACCTATTGCGCAGTGTGATTGTGTTGCCTCCTACAAGAGGCTGGTAATGAGATTCACTCGACTCCATCGATCGATGTTATTATGTGGGGTGAAAGTTCGAGCCATTAGCTTGGTGGAATAAAGTTAGGCACTTAGTTACCACAGGCCGACTATTGGAGCGTTGAACCTATACCGATTTACACGTGTTGGTCTGGGACTTAAAAATAATGTGCCAACTGTGTCTGCTGTCTGTGTCTGCTGCCCATTTGACTCTGCCTACTCCTCGGGGATTATAAATAAATAAAAGGTACCTAGGTAGACAACAAAGACTGTCTTTGTAACATCAGAAATATTGATCGATCGGTACTGAACTACTCATTTGTACTGCCTTTTTTTTTTTTTATATCGCGAAGGAATGCGTTACGCACCGTCACCCTACCAGGGGGGGGGGGGGCAGGGTGGTGTGTGGGACTCCCGGAGGCCCTTGAGTGGGGGCCCCTGCTCCGGCCAAAGATGGTAGTGGCCGGGGTGTACCCACTAAAACTCCGCCTACCCCTCAACGCCTGAGTGGAGGTGTTTACGGGAATCTCGGCACAGCCTTCGCTGCCGTAAACACCTCCGGTACATTTATAGAATAAACTCCCAGATTGCAGTCACCGTAAAAGATTTAGTAGAAACGGTCCCTCTCAAAACCTTTACTGCGATAGGTCACTTTCAATTAGTCCTCGCGTCAAGGCTTATATGATAATAAGATTTTGACGCAAACCCTGGGAGCGAAACAAATTGTATAATCAAATTCTTAATTATTTCTTCATGAATACAATTATGTATACTCCATAGGTAGATTAAGACTCAGCGTGAACTAAATCATTACGGTTAACGCAAATAAATAGGTATTATAAATATTTATATATTGCTTTCAGTAATAACATCACCTCAGATAAAACTGTTGAATGTTAACGCATAAAATGAATATGAATGCTTTGGAAAGTTGGTTTTCCCGTCTAAATGTCGGTGCCCGTATGCGCGTGCGCAACTTTCGTTTCTGATGTTTCCTTTATTTTAAAACTGTCAAGTCAGCGTGTTCAAGTATGAGGAGGCGATAAGTTTACTTTCAATTCGAAGTCATCGTCATTTTTGACACCGTTTTTATCATGTTTAAATGATGACCCTTGTTACCACTAGGCTTTGTAATGCTGGAGCCAACTAGACAAGCTCGATGGCGCATTCGGTAGTGACCCTGCCCCATGCGCCAATGTCTTGTAGTACAGGTCAAACAAATTATGTAGGGCCCAGCTGGATAGTTTTTTTTTTTCTTTTTTTAATATAAATATAAGACTACATCACATACATTTATCTGATTCCGAAGTAAGTAGCTTAAGCAATTGTGTTACAGATATCAGAATCAACAGTGGTATTACAAATAAATATTTAAATTTAGATATTAACACCCAGACACAGAACAAACACAAGTATTCATCACACGAATGTTTGTCCTAAGTGAGGATGGAACCCACATTTCTTGGGGCATGGGGCTGGATCACTACCGAAGGCGCCATCGAGCCAGTCAAATGCATTTTATTTCATCGAAAATATGAGAAAGAGGAAGGTATTAAGTATCGGTGTTGTACCGCAAAAAGAGTTAATTAGCCATATGCTATCGAGTAATGAGTGCTTCTTTACTAATAAGTCTCTTGCGATCCCATTAACTTGGGTGAGAAGATAATCACCAGCCGAGCCGACACCGTAATTGCTCCCGACAATGTTTATTGCCGATCGTTCGTGAGTTTTGTCGGAGAAGGAATTTCTTTGTATTTATTTGCAATTATCACTTTAGCGGTTTTAATCTCTCACATCATTCGCAGTTCTATAATAATGGAACTAATTTATTGATCTTAATTGGAATTCTGTTTTACTTGCAAGACATTTTCAAAAAGAAATAACTTCTGATTTAGATTTTTTGAGTACTAATTGTAACAAAGAAGCATTCGACCTGTTTGATAATGAGCAGTCGCCGCAGGCTTAAGAAATTGCAACACGCAGGACATCAAAAGTACCTTCGTAAACCCTTCTTATATAACAAACAAACAAAGAAAACAAACATAGCATCACGCCCATGATCCCCGAAGGGGTAGGAAGAGTCAAAGGGCCAGCATGCCCCTTCAACTACATTCAGCCGAAAATAAAGCTGGGCTGGGTTAGATGGAAAATTGTGAAAAAGCAGTGACAAGCGGCTAACCTGTCGCCTACATAATCACACACCCAAAATCCGATATACCATTAGTCGCCTTTTACGACATGCTAGGTAAGAACCACAGTTGGCATATTATTTTTAAGTCCTAGACCAACATGGGAAGATGAACGTTCTTATAGAACTCCATGCTCTAGTCAAATAGGAGCTTACTGAAATAATATTATTTCTAAATATAGCTCTGAAAACTCGCTAAGAGATTGATCCTAATTTGTTTCGTACATCTGTAAATGTTTAAGTTGTCAGATCACATAAAAATAAAGATTATACCGTCCAAATGTCAACACCCATACTTTAATAATTGCAGCACAAAAAAGAATCGGCATTCTTCAATGCTTGATAAGTTAATTGTCCATCGCCGTTCACAATTGAATCGCGTGACATTCCTGCCATTGCCTTCGCGTGTACAGCCCTCCGTGTACAAATAAACGTTTTAACACGACCCTTTCTGATTTTTCCTTGTTCATCTAGAAGAAAATTTTTGTATACCAGATTTTCACTATTCACCAATGGAAGACGCCATTAGATTAAAAAGTTTTTTACTACCGACTTTAAATAAGTAAGTAAACCCAATGCTGTCACTAGTACACCATATCTTGGGAAAACAGTTTGGTTTAGACAGACTATGAGTTTAAGGGGCCTTCACCCAGATTAGTGAACAAATCTCTAATCTGAGGGCCTTCAGTAGTATGTTAAAAATAACTACAAATAATGTACCACTGATTTTGAAATTCATTATCAACGCCGTATTTTGAAAAATGGAATATACTTATTTGAAAGTAGGTAATCACGTGTCAAGTTATTCTTCAGTAAGCTACATCGCGTGCGTACTTGAAATAAATTAAACACTTTAATGTCTTCAAGAAAGACAACCATGACTCGCTATTTGCCTGCCCCTGTTCTCATGCGAACTCGCCAGATACACTGCATTATTAAATTAATGATACGTCATCATTGGTCGTTACCGAAGAATATATACTTAACCGTCGTTAGAATGTAGGTTTGTGTCATCTGCATAAGAGGGAGTAGAGAGATCTGTTATTAATGCGTCGATTGGGAACAATTTTCTCGCCGATAAAGAAGGTTTTGACGGGCTAAACATGATTTGCGAATATTGCTTAATATGCAGTTAGCCCCCAAATTAAGCAATAGATTTGAGACAAGCTACTAACATACGATATTAGGTTTCGGAAATTAGAAAAAAATAAAATTAGAGAAATAATGTAATTTTGTAGTGATTGCATGGATGTTAAGGTACAAAGTTGGGATTGAAGTGACAATTGTAATCACCTCACTCTTAATCTACGATCATTTTACAATCGGATACCAACTAAGATCGGCACACTTTGTCATCATTTACATCTTCCAGATCTTCCAAATCATCGAAACTCATCTTCCTAGCGTTATGTCCCGTGTTTAGACGGGGTCCGCTTAGACCATGATCCAGGATTTAGCGAGTCTGGTAATTACATTGAAGCGACTGCTGATCTGACCTTCGTAACCCTAAGATAGGGGAACCAGACAATTTTTGGATCATGGTTACAAATCCAAAGGTGTTTGAATTTGCAGGTTCCATCACGATGTTTTCCTTCACCGTCGAGCTAGTGGTATAAATACGTACATAGACTTGAAAAATCCAGAGGTACGTGACCGGGTTTGAACCCGCACTCCTCGGTTAAGAAGCGCGTGTCCTTACTATTGAGCTACACGCTCACGCTCACAAAGATATAATTTTAAAATGAAATGATTATCTTTATTTACATAGGGGCTTCAAAAAAGCACTTATTAATGTCGGAACAAAATAAACATAATCCGGTTTAAAATGTATATTCTAACTAACTAACTAACTAAACTTCACGCCACTTCCCTAGCGGGGTAGGCAGAGAGAACCGATACTATATAAAACCGAAAATATAATGTATATTCTACCAAATACCAATATTCTATTGACTACAAAGTCCAACTGTATTAACCTTCGTTCTGTTTGCAGCGTGTCGGAGGACAACAGCGGGCGCTGGGCGTTGAAGAACGTGGAGCGCGGCTACTTCCTGGGCTCCAGCTCCGACAAGCTGTGCTGCACCGCCAAGGTGCCCGGCGACGCTGAGCTGTGGCATGTGCACCTCGCCGCCCGGCCCCAGGTCAGACACCCTTGCATACTTTATTAGCCTTGCAACAGATTTCCGAAAGTCAAGTCCAGGAACCCAAGCGTAAGTTGAGGGGTCCAAAAGCTCGCAAAATAATATAATAGTCTATAATCCCTGGGAATATCCAAGCGTACTTTCAGGAGTCCGAGAATATTTCCTAATGTATTTGCCTTTATTCCACGGAGTGTAAATAAGCATATTATTTTGATGAAATTGCTACTATTGTAGAGGACCGTGAAGACTCTTATTCGAGGTTCGCCATAGGAAAAGGTCGAGGAAGACAGCCTCAGCGGACTAAATCCACGGGGATTCAGAACAAACCGCGCAGTTGTTAAGCAGGCCTGCTATATCAGGGTGATAGTAATCCCCAACATCAGAATATACAAGCTCACTGCGCTGCGTATGTATAATATGTGAGACTAGGGTGTGCGAAAGGTGCGCTCCTTAATGATGTATTTTTCGGCGTTACGTTATATAGATTTTGGACACTGGCGCTACCTAGGGTTAGCATTGCCCAACGGGTCTTACCAGGTCAAGTTTACCCGTGGCTTCAGTTATGTACATGAGGCTTATTTAAAAAAGGTAGCCTTTACACAATTCCGTCTTAAAAATCTGTTTGCATGTCAAGTTTAAAAAAATATATATTGTTAAAGCAGCACCCCTCGGTTTCACTCGCGTAGTTTTCGTTACTGTGGGAATAAGGGAATAAAATATACCTAAAGCCTATGTTAACTACACTGATAAAGTAGCTTTCCGTTGGTGTAAGATTTTTTTAAATCGGTCCAGTAGTTTCGGAGCCTATTCAATTCAAATAAACAAACAATCAGATATTTTTTTATTTATAATATTGTAAATATGATGATTATCGTTTCCGTGTGATGAAATTGTTAGAAAACCTGATAGTTTCGGTAAATTACTTATGCCAGTTATTGGTTTTGACATTTCGCCTTGTACATCTCAGTGGTTCCAATGAATAAAACCCAATTCCTAGTACTTTATGCCGTCGCTAACACGTCGGAATTGCTTTGTTTGATCTGGAAACATTTCCTGCGACGCGATGACGCAGTCACCTGCGCCGGCTCAGCCGAATGCTGCCGTCACAGCTTACGAGGCTATCGGGATTTTATACTACTCGCAGTATCAAACACTCGCTGCCCCGCGCATTAAAATGTGGGACTACGACAGCGATTACATATGTCTCTTTCACACACTTGCAGGTCTAATGGGGAGGCGTAGCGTCGATATTAATACTATAAATATTTATTATAGTAAATTTACTATCTACCTCCAGATTGAATTGATTCCAGTCCATCTTAAATTAATGTATTGTAACAAGATTGCAGTGAGGCGATCAGATCAGAAGTCTAGGCAATTAACTATCTACCCCTAGCTTCCATTACTGGGGTAGTTTACTCAAAATATTTTTTTAGTCGGTAAGTTAGATTATCAAAAAATATTGAACACGTATTTTTTGCTTTATCGGTTACTCGAAAAATTTCAAAGTAAGAAGTAGTATTATAACGACTTTATCGAAATCTAAACCAAGAACCGTAATAATCCACAGCCTGACATTGTCAATATATGTGAACTTGAGACCAGCCACTCGTACATACGTGTCTTGCAAAAAACGCTCGCTGTCTCTAGCGACATCAGACCGCTAGAGAGGCATTTCCTCACGGACACGTTAATATGATCCTTCGTCACCTACCACCACGCAGCTTCAAAGCCTAGTTGCTGTGCTGTCTAGTTCTACGATGAGCAGCAATGGTGAAACGGCCGCATTCTTTAGCTATCATGACTTCATCGCGAGCGAGTCGTGACAGCTGCAGATGGCGCGAATTGATTTCGTCTGGTCGTGCGTGATGCGCTCGCGTCGCTTCCTAGAACTGAACAGTCTAAAGATTTTTAGGAAGAAAAGTAAATTTTCGCCACAGTAAATTGAATAACGTGTGATAATAGATAGGTTTGATGCTTCAGTGGGTTGTACATGTTAATGTTTTATGAATTAATTTGTGTTTAAACTTTCGATTAAATTGTATTGTTAAATGTGATTGCAAGATGCGATTTGAGACTTAAACTTATTTGTGAGGGCAATTATTATTTGTCAATATTATTTACTTTTGTAGAGCGGTGGTAGCTTAATGGTAAGGACACGCGACTCTTAAGCGAGAAGTGCGGGTTCAAACTCGGGCACGTAATTCAGGATTCATATCTATGTACCTATTTAAACCACTAGCTCGAAGGTGAGGGAAAACATCGTGATAAAACCTGCAAATTCAAAAAACCCCCCGACCCCGTCTAAGCACGGGACATAACGTTAGGAAGATGTTTTAACTTTTGTGACGATAAAATTATAATAAAATTTTGATGCTTAATAGAAATAATCTGTAGGTACAAGTTATTCGATACCGCAAGATCCTAGGAATCGTATAGTTCCTGAACGCCACATGTCCGGAGAACAGACACTCGCATATCGTATATAACATTGACCGCGTCATGACGCTATGAGCGGCATGCAGGAATCCACCTGGTATCGAAATAGCTGGTCTGGATCAGGCGCAGGCGCAGGACTGGTCGCGGTTATATTGAGCGTGGCGCTTCGCCGGAATGCGCGGAATGCAGGTCGTTTTGTATGCACTTAGTATTTACTGAGTATTTTCCAATTTGTACTTAGAGCTTTCTGACGGAGTCTTATTGCAGGATGCGGAAAAAATGATTGCACGGGAGTCAACTCATTTGGATTTAGATTTGACTAGCTGTGCCCGCGGTTTTACCCGCGTTTATGGTTCATGTTATATAGCCTATAGGCTTCCTCGATAAATGGGCTATCTAACACTGAAATAATTTTTCAAATCGGTCCAGTAGTTCCTGAGATTAGCGCGTTCAAGCAAACAACTAATTGTATTTTTTATACTTTTTTGTCACCATTCAGAGTGTCGGGTTCAATCCCTAATAAGTCACCTGTCCTGCTAACAGGAGCGGCCTTTGGACGCCTAAAATATTCGCTGGTACTATAAGATCTATATTAGCATGCACTATAATTATAATTTTCCTCTACCAGGTGAACCTCCGCTCAATCGGGCGCAAGCGGTTCGCGCACCTGTCGGAGTCGCTGGACGAGATCCACGTGGACGCCAACGTGCCCTGGGGCGAGGACACGCTGTTCACACTGGAGTTCCGCGCCGATGAAGGCGGCAAGTACGCGCTGCACACCTGCAACAACAAGTACCTCAGCGCGCCGGGCAAGGTCAGTATCCTGATAACTATATGCCTTTTTCTTCTCCTTCTCATAAAAACTAGATAATGGTCAATGCTACGTTTCCTCCTCCTCCAGCAAAAGACTTAAAGATTACTCATGCTTTCTGCAAGACCAGGAGATCAGATCAGCCACATTGGTCGATGGCAGTCACCTAAACCACGCCTTCTATGGAAATACATTACCAGATACTTTCACTTGAGGAGCATGAAAATGTAATCTTAATTAATTACATGTCTTTCGCATCAGTAAATGACCAGCTCTTGGCACTTAAATGCGAGTCATGTGCTCTTAAACCAAGCCATCTAAAGAAATTGGAAACCAAAGCCTTCCACTAGAGTGAACGCTGTAGTTATCTGAATTACCCACGTCTTCTGTAGAAGCAAAAGATTACCTCCTTTTTAGAAGGACAGTTGGTTACATCCTTTTTTTTAAATGACATCAAGATCAATAGGGGCCTAAGAACAAACTTGGCAAATCATCTCCTTCTAAGACATTCAGCACCATAAACGACACCAAACCGCGCAGACCGCAAGACACAGCATTCTCCAGCGCATGTCGTCGCGCGCACCGCGTGCGCGGTTGCGTGCGCGCCGCTGGGCGGCGACACTTTCGGAACGTGTCGACAGCTGTCGCGGCGGCATGCGAGCGTGATGATTACTCAGTCAGGGATGTGCGTCCTAAAAAAGGCGTAGCCTGACTGTGCCATCTACCAATTATGTGTTTCTTGAAATTTTAATGATAAAATATATAATAAATTTAGTAGTTGAACATTTCCAACCTTAAGGAATCCAACATATGAGCATGTATCAAGCGATAACGATGTTTTAATATTTTCTGATTTATTGATACAAGATGAAGATAACACTGAAGATTAGTAGATACTCGTAATGTAATGTGTAATAAACGTTATATGTTTTTTATCTTGCTATGATCGACTGGACTAATAACCCCGATCGACCGGTTGGCCACCGGTGGAGTTAAACAAAAAAGGTCATATTGCGCTCTTCTCTCTTTTTCTATAAAAAGGACAGCCTAAGGTACTCCTTGTATAGATCTTTTTTGACATGTAAATAAATTTACACGTATAGTTACAAGGATAAGCCAGTTACCCTCGTTTCGTGAATTCCTTGAAGACATTCTTTCCTAAGTACAAGCTCCAAGAGTTTACTAAATAACTAGAAATGACCGCAACTCATCAATTCATTTAATCTTTGTAATGATAGTAGACGCAGACAGGATTCAAAGCGAATTATCCTTGTGAGAAGGCCCTTGGCAATTAAAATAGTTTTAAAATCAAATGATCACGTCGATAATAGCATTATGTATTTATATGCGCTAGACTTAAATACATCCGTCTGCCCCGAGAGTCCTAAGAGTGTTTTGCAAACAATGGGTCCGTGGAAATAAGTGGCGATGTTATTGTTGCGTCCATTTGTATGAATATTGAGTGCGCGTGGGAACGGGCTGGGAGCGGAAACGATATGGGAAGCCGCGGGGAAGATTGGACGGTTTACGAGCAAGACAACAATAACATAGTCGGTCTTTATACGACACCAACAAGCCGCATGGCTTAGCGCTCTCCCGACCGAATCGAAGGCAGCACTGAAATCTCTTTGAATACTTTGTGTTAGTGATGCCGATCGATAGTCGACTATCGATAGTCTATCGATAGTTGACGTCATATCAATAGTATCGATAGCTTAGATCCAGGCAATACTATTGCATGAAAGCAATACTATCGATAGTATTGTTGGCCACCAAGAATTAACTATCGATAGTATCGATAGTTTTAAACTATCAATAGTATCGAAAGTTTTAAACTATCGATAGTCGTTTTATTTTCGATACTATTGTTTAGAAATTATTGGTATAATGGTCACTAGTACGTGAAGGTTTTTTTTACGGTAATTAATTACTAAGACTTAATTACTTCTCTAGCGGTAATGCTGTATAATTTAGTTTAACCTAAAACTCTAAGTAATACTATCGAAAATTAAGGAACTATCGATAGCTTAAAACTATCGATACTATCGATACTATCGATAGTTTTGTGATATCTAGCCATAATATTATCGATAGTATTGCAAGTTATCAATAGTATTACCCCAATTTAGCTATATGGACTATGGATAGTCCTATCGATATTCTAACAGATTTTCGAGGTCATTCGGCATCACTACTTTGTGTATCAATATGGTCATTAGTTCCGAGACACATTTTGAATTATACATGTAGAATCGCAAACGTAATTAAGTTTAGTATTCTTAAGTTTTTGTATCTTAACATTTAAGTTTTATTGTTTTAAGAGAAACGCAACAGGCGCCATAAAATAAGGTTGTCCTTAACCAGCTGTAATGTAAGACAGATTTATAAGTGTTTCCGTGAAACCTATATAAATAAAGAATATTTTGACTTTGACTTTGACTTGACAGATCGATAGCTTCGTGTAATTTTTGTATTCGATAAACACACACATATAATGTAACCGATCTGTGCGTGTACTACAATTAAATAACTTATATCATCAAAACATCAAACAGTATCATCCAACCATCAACCAGATACTACATACATTGCATTTCTATTGGAATGCGTTGCTACTAGTCTTCTATTAATTAATAAACTGCTTTATATGTTAAAAGAAAAGGCTTGGTTTTGTAACAACTTTTAGCCAATAAATTAATTAAGTTGAGTGATACTGTAAAATTTAACATGTGTTAAGCTATTCGCCTATAAGTATATTTATAAATCCAATACACGAATAGTTTTACAACATGCTAGGCTCAGAAATACAGTTGGTACATTCCTGATCAATATGTAAATAAAACTGATGCTCTATTTGCAGTTGAAAGATATTTTAAACTTTCTCTGTTTTCACAATAGATATAAACGTGTCTTTTTGGCTCCAGTCCTGTTGATTGTCTAACCTGTAGGTTAATTACTTAAGGGGTAGGCAGTGTCAAAGAGGCAGCTAGCTTAGGGGCAGCTAGGAAAAAATAAAACTGGCCTGAGTTAGATTGAAAATTGTGAAAAGTAGTGACAAGTGGCTAGCTCATCGCCTACACAATCACTTCCTCAAAAGCCGATATACCATTAGTGGCCTCTTACGACATGCTAGGCAAGGAACACAGTTGGCATGTTATTTTAAGTCCCAGATCAACATGATTGCTTAGCCTAAACCTCAGTTAATCGTATCCTCTTCTTCCAGCTGCTGGATACATGCACACCAACCTGCCTCTTCAGCGCGGAGTACCACGCTGGCGCGCTGGCGTTACGCGACGGCGCGGGCGCATACCTGGCGCCCATCGGCTCCAAGGCGGTGCTGAAGACTCGCTCCACAGCCGTCACCCGGGACGAGCTGTTCTCCTTGGAAGACAGCCTGCCGCAGGCCGCCTTCGTCGCCGCGCTCAATGAGAAATACGTCTCTGTTAAACAAGGTAAGTCGACTTTTGTAGGATGATGTCTATGGCCTGTGATCTGTCTTTTTTACATGGAGATATTTTTAAGTATTTATAATAATCGGCGTAAAGCACAGTATTAAATGATATGTCCATGTTGGTGCTAGGTCCTCATGCAATCGGGTTCTGGGGAGCACGTTGTAGGATTAATTATTTTAAACACTAGTAGCGCCCCGCGGTTTCACTCGCATAGTTCCCGTTCCTGTAGGAATGTAGGGATAAAATATAGCCTATGTTACTTTCGGATAATGTACCTTTCCAATGGTGAAAGAATTTTTGAAACCGGCCCAGTAGTTTTTGAATTTATTCATTACAAACACAAAAATACAAATCTTTCCACTTTATAATATTAGTATAGATTGGCGTTGCATTATCAATATAAATATTAATATTGCAACGGTATGGCCACTGACTTGTAACCGTTTTGAAGTGATTTTAAATCTGTCATTTTTTGTCTGTGGTGAGGCATTATCACTAGGAATATTGCAACGGCCTCATTGATTCGCTTGTAGCCGGCTGAAACGTAAGGCTGTTGATTGTCATGTAGGTACTACATAAATACGTAATATCACGCCCGTAATCCCCGAAGGAGTAGGCAGAGTCCAAGGGCTACCCCTTGGACCCCTTAACCACATTCAGCCAAAAAATAAAACTGGGCTGGGTTAGATGGTAGCATCTACTGCGTAATGCATATCGTGTTTACTCGCGTTAGTATTATTTATAGTATTTTGTATGATTATTTCCTAAAGATTATGATACATTTTTTCCATAGGAGTAGGCTGACATCCATCATATCCTTTCCTATGATTGACCAGACATTAAATTAGTCAATGGCTGTTTAGCTCCCACAGTAACATTCTTAGGTACTTCATCTTTTATATGTCAGTTGTATTTTGTACATAAGATGCCCAATTCAATTATAATAATGTCTTTCTCAATTTAAGACATCATATTTTCTTTCTGCCGTTGATTTATCAGAGACAAGTGCGGACGGCTTCTCAATTCTCTTCAATAAATTTATTTATTAAAAAAAACTGTTCCAATAATTTAATATCTTCGCGTGAGGACATTCTCTAGATTCAGTTAACTTTTTACCGTATAATTTTTAAATATTCATCTATCAGTGGAATCGAGTGTGTATATTCAACATGTCCATCATCTAATAACACACAAATTTTTTTAGACCAATCATGTTAACAAGGCAGAAATCATTGTATTTGTGAAAACATTTTTATTCATAAGTCTGTCCAGAGTGCGAATACATGAGGAGCGGATATAATTAAGTGTAATTACGAGTGACAATGATGCGGAAACGATTTATTCATCTTTGTAAATCCCGATATCTAGTTAACACGACAATTAGTTACTGGTAATAGTATATGCTGGATTACTGAGCAAAAACTAGACAGCTCCGTGATTACTGTAATCTTAACGTTATTTAAGTGTGAATTAACTTAGAATCAAGATCGAACGCAAAGCATTTTGTACCGTATCTCCGAAAATATAAGCTGCAAATCGACTTGGCTATCGAGTAAAATTTTTAAAGATTAGTGCACATAATACCGTTACATAAGACAGACTGGCGTCTTCCTAAAATCCGATTTAATGTTTCTGTATACGTTGCCTTAGTTATGATTAATGACATACATACGTAACATCACGCCCATAATCCCTGAAGGGGTAGGCAGAGTCAAAGAGGCAGCAAGCCCCTTTATCCACAGTCAGCCATGGGGGTTAGATGGAAAATTGTGAAAATGTAGTGACAAGTGGCTAGCTTGTCGCCTACACGATTAATGTTGAAACCTGTAACATTACACAATATCTACATAGGTAGGTACCATAACCCCATAATCCCATAGAGGACAGGCAGAGCCCCACGGAGCAGCGTGTTCTTTTAAATACTTTAAGCCCAAAATAAAACTGAGTTAGGTTAGGTGGAAAATTATAAACATACAAATTACATACTTAACACACCATTTTTTAGCTTTAATTTGAACCATTTGTACATTGTTTAGTTAAAGTCAAAGTCAAAATATGTTTTATTTATATAAGTTTCAAGGAAACATTAATACAGGTAAAGCTATATAATTCTGCACGGTTCGGAATCTACCGAGTAGAATCCGGCGAGAAACTCGGTAGTTACTCCTTTCAACACAATTTATACAAAGGTGTATGAATCATAATTAACTTTGAACCATATTTTAATGTGGGCCTGTTGTTCAAACCAAAAACTTGACCCGACTAGGGTAGTAACAACAGTTACTTAAGTATGTACTTAACTTGAACATCTTCCACTCAAGTACAAATCACCATGCTCATCACACGATCATTAACCTGAGCGGCAATTCGAACCCACGTCCTTTGTTTTCATGACCAGAGTATCAAGCATTAGACCTAGTGGCAGTATGTACATACATCACGTCCTTGATGCTACGAACTCGGCTCGAAAACCCTTAAGTGCTTCTTGACCTATTAGGATACTCACCCTTTGTTTTACCGGTAGGATACGGAACTTTTTTTTAATTAATCTCAATCAAACCATTGAATTGGCCTATAAGGGCTGTCAACCACCCTTACTTGTCTCAAAACTGAGTCCAGTGGGTATTATCATTATTTGATTATGTTCTTAAAAAAGTTTAGCATACGTTTTGGTGTCTAAATTGTTTGTTGCCATAAATCATTACATATAACTATAATATACCTAAACTTACATACAAACCCATTTATTTGTAATATAATAAGTAAATATGATAGAAGTAATGTGTCTTTTATTGCTTTTCTTGGCATATGTACTAAGTATTTATCACACCATTATAGCCCTAATAGCATATTTGAATATATTATTTTTATTACCAATTTCCTCTTTTTAACATCACGAGTCTTTACAAACGTTTAAAATCATTACCAATTTAAAAGTAAATCATTATTACTAACCATTTTAATGCATAAAAAATTGCACGCCTGCAGTTTTACAACTAAGAGCTGCTGAAGACTAAATACGTGACTTGGCAAGCTTTTAACCGTGCCTTAGTTATGCACCGCTAGCAACAAGGGAGTCGTTGACAGTGTTTGCCTTATTTCATAGTTGCAAACTACGGGCCACGACCCACTGGTGGGTCGCGAGCGAACACTGAGTGGATTCTGCCTGTAGAATCACACGCTAACCTTCCTTCCTTTATTAATATTGGTTACGGTTAATTTTCCTAGAGGTGGGTCCCGAGTTTGTAAATTTGTATTAGATGGGTCGCCCACACAACTTTGGGAACCACTGCCTTTTTTTTAAAGCAAATACGATGTAAGGAAGGGTTTAGTTAACGTTTCTGTGTTACTTCTCACATCTAAATAGTTAATGGTTCACTAATGATAAATGTAAACTTGTGTTTGATATCTACATTGAGACAGTATTGTGGTATTGTTTTAGATAAATATTGAGAATGGCTGCTTTAAAAGTTGACAGAAATACTAGGGAAAAACATTTACAAATAGGATATAGTACCTATTTTAATCCGATTTATAAAAAAACGCTGTTACCAGTTTCACTAGATTTATTAAGACTGGTAATAGTCATTACATTCCCTCAAATATGGTCAAATGAAACGATGGCTGACACATACGTCATACTTGTGAAAAAGTGCCATCTTCAGAGGCTGAACTGCTCTAGTTTACCTTTTACTTATAATAATTCTCGGCTGAATCTTTGACGAACATTAACTATATGACTTGGTATAAATATTAATGGAATCTGTAAATTTTAATTTGGTATTCAATCTGGCATTGAAAAGAGTAACTACCGAGTGTCTTGCCGGTTTCTTCTTGGTAGATGCGACATTCCGAACCGGTGGTAGATTCAAATTGTTCTATTTTGTATCTATTATTTGACGATTTACAAGTGCTTTTTTGAGGCCTACGTAAATAAAGATATTTTGAGTTTGAGTTTGAGCCAATAGACCTTAGTCTAAGCGGACTCCGACCGAGCACAGGACATTCTACGCTCTAAATATATAAATAAATATCCGACGACATCACATACATTGATCTGACTCCGAGGTAAGTAGCTTAAGCACTTGTGTTACGGATATCAGAATCAACAGTGGTATTACAAATATATACTTGAATATTGGACATTAACACCCAGACACAGAACAAACACAAGTATTCATCACACGAATATTTGTCCTGGGTGGGGATCGAACCCACAACTCTTGGTGCATGGAGCAGAGTCACTACCAAATGCGCCATCGAGCCAGTCAAGCAATATATGAGTTCCTGATTGAAAGGCGTTATTTTCTTGTTAAAGCAGAAGTTACTAGAGACAGATAAGGGACATCATTTTAAAAGAAAATGTTAAGGTAATGTTAAAATGTTAAATTAATAAAAGCGCTTCGGATAGCCCACCCAAACGTTTCACCAAGGGCATGGTATCTTGTTAGGACAGAGCTGCTGCCTTCATTAACAGATAACATAGTCTTTCTTTATTTCTTCTTGGCCTCCGCCTACCCCTGGGGGGATTGGTGATAATATGTATGTATAAGCTTTCTATTACAATGTCATTACTGTCTCGTCCCTTGTGACCTTTCATCTTATGGGCAGGTCAACGCTCGAGCGTGACGTCAGTGCACACGTTCTGGGAACTGGACAATGCGCCGGCGCAGCCGATGCGATTGCAGCCATGGCGCGATAGTGTCAAATAAAACAATGGTTGACTTTGTGTAGCGCCCAATTTGAGATCGCTTTCGGCTGACCGATTTAACCCAATTTATTTTTGGGGCATCGATGTTGTGATGATTCTGCTGCATATAACATATTGCTAACTGATTTAAAGCCTTAAAGTTTGCAACTTGGTATTTGTTTTAGCTAGAACTATGAAGGCAAACAGCGTTATATCCCGTTTCTAATAAATCTGACACTCATAATGTTGCCTTAAGATAGATTTTTCGCATCACTACAGGGGACTAGCAAGCACCTGGTAAACGATCTCTGTAGCTTACGAATCTCCGAACATTTGCAACACCTCTGATAACTAGTACGTTGCAGGCCTTCCAAGAGCCTTCGACCCTCAGCGCAAACCCTTTTTGAAGAAGTCCATAAATTACTTACTAACACTTGCTAATTTTTAAGCGTGTAACGAAGAGCCGCACATAATTCTTCCGCGTACCACCTGGTGTGGTTCTCGCCATTGGTGCTAGGAAATGGTGCACTTTTAGTTCTAAGAAATGCGCTTAGCGTTCCTGCTAATGCGACTGCAATTACCTTTCGCTGCGGAAGCGCGCGCGCCGCTAATCGCGGCTGCTGTCCGCTTGATTGATCCTTCCTTCCCTCAACAGACAACTTGCCCGTGATCTAATAGTTACTGGGTTGATCTGGAGACTTGTGGCTATGATACTATATCCTTAGCGAGCTTTAGAGCTACTGTTTAAGAGATCGCAGCTCCAGAACTACTAAAGTAGTTATATCTCGAACTATATGAACTATTTGTCCCTGACTGTCTGATTGATAGTGACACTCACGGTATGTTTGGATGTTACTCAGGGATATCATCAGTATGCAATGTATCTATGGCATTATAGTCGACTAGTAATTAATCGTAGATTGATTTAAAACTGCTAATAATAAAAATTTGATGTTGGTCTGGGACTTAAAAAAAATGCGCCAACTGTGTTGCTTGTCTAGCATTTCGTAAAAAGCGTCTAAAAGGTATATCGGGTATGTGATTATGTAGGCGACGAGTTAGCCACATGTCACTACTTTTTCACAATTTTCCATATTACCCAACCCAGTTTTATTTTTGGCTGAACGTGGTTACAGGGTTTACTGCCCCTTTGAGTCTGCCTACCCCTTCGGGGATTATGGGCGTGATACTATGTATGTATACATAATCCCCGTAATAAAAATCACCTGGGAATCTAACTTTTCGACTCTGTTGTTTACAGCATATTGTGGTTACAGCCTTGGAAAAGACCGATTAGGGCTATTTTAGAATATTTTATTTTGTTTGCCTAGATTACATAATAATTTATTAGGTATATTTGTCTCCCACTAGAACCAGAGCTAGGTAACAGACACTAGATTTACTGCCCCGACTGAAATCCAAAGTATGCAGTTCAATTTATTATTTCCGCTCGCTAAGCATCTTGATAAAGAAAAAGCAGCTCTTATTAATTGCCGCTTAGAGCGGATTTACAATTGTAATGGCGCCGGCGCGGGCGCAGCACACAATACAATTCGGTGTTTTAATAATTCGCTTTATCTGCTAACGGTGTGCTGTTAAATTTTCCGTGGCCAGGGCTGTGTGTGTACGAGACAATTTTCAAACAATATGCACAGTCATTATACGTATCGATCAAAAAAGAATTACAAATGTAATCAGTAGCTAGTCAGCCACAGTCCGTTCATAAACATTAAACAAGTAACCCTCATCGGTACTTATCTAAGATCAACGGCACTTAACGCATATTCCAAAGCTCAAATTTCTGTTCACGGTTTTTTGTATGAATGCAAAAAAATTAAGTTTGAAAAGATGTAATTCATCAACATTCAGGTGACTGGAGTTCAGAACTATATTCCACATTCTGCAGATAACTTGATAACCACCTTTATTTACAACATTATTTTTTGTTTCATTTCGGCGCATTTTGGTCATCAATTTTGTAATTCAACGATAGAATAGAAATACCCTTCTTTTATTATAACAAATTAATGAATTTATCTTGTGTGGTGACCCTAATAGTGAAATTTATATTCAAGTCTCGTGGATATAAACTAGATTACATTTTAATGACGATATAAATAACTTAGCAAGTAAAACTAACTTTTAAATATTTACTTCAGAATTTGTTGGTTAAGCCGTGTTCGTGGGCGAGTCAATGCACTGAGCGTTGCATGCGGCTGCTTCTGTGATTTTAAGTTTAAATTATAACTATGTCAACGATGCAAGCAGTCATACTTTAAGCGTAACTTAAACTTAATGGATTTATTGACATATCAAGCGGGATCAAGTACCCGGTTTTTTATAATTTAATATACACGGTATTCTTATTACCGTACCAACCGTATACTTCATTCTACTTTTGTATGAAAGTGCGTTCTGGACCTGAAATTACCATAGCCAATGTCCGTCAAAAATTATTTGTGTTGTAGCTGATATAAATGATAATAACGCGTCCTGACTTTTAATTTTTAGGCTTTCAGCACCTATGTTTTTGAATAGTACTTTTCTGCTTGACCCCTGATAACGCGAATGCAAAATTTCAGAAATTTGTAAATTCACGTTCATCACATTTATGACTTATTGAAGATGTTTGGGAATACACCTGGCCTTACGACACAAGACGCTATAGGCATACGCTACAGCCGCAACTACAATGTATCCGGCGTGCGCGGGCGCAGCTATGCCGCGCAAAAAACCTCCATTGTGAATAGATTTCTACCGTTTTCTACGCTACGGATGCCTGCGCGCATCTCGTGCGGGCTCCAATAAAATTTTATTAGACAATTAGCTGTCACCCGATTTCCTCTGTATTTGGTTGTTGCTGATTATCCAACGAATGTGGGCTAATTGGTCTCTGTCTAACATTGATTATTGTGAGGCCGATATGTTTTCTCTCTGTTGCAATTAACTGGCTTTTTAATGAGTTTTAATACATTTAGGTAAACAATACAAGCATCTGAATTAAACGGGATTTCATAATTAAAGGCTGAGTTAAGAGTCATGATTTTAATTAAAATGTTGCCAATTAAAATTGTTGGTGAGTAGGCATATTGCATCAAAAACTAGCATCTTAAATAATGCTAACTATGAATATTTTTAAATTGTCTATGCGTCATGTCATTTGTTAATTTCGATGATATGTTATAAAAAAAAAATTAGAGCTGTTTTTGACCGATTTAATAATATGGAGTATTGATATTTTTGAATGCGATTACTACAAGGTACCTAAATAAAATAACACTACCGAATCAATTGATATTAAGTTAATTTAAATAAAATTTATAAACAAGTTGATAGAAATAATAACTATGTCAGATTATCACATTTAAGTCAGGAACCAACTACTTACGTGAGTTTAAAATTGAGATGTCGCGTGTTATTGCAGTTGTTAAATTAAACAATTACTTGCTGTTTATTGCGCTGCATTGCGAAATGTTGGCCAACAATTGGCTTCCAGCTGTGACAACACTGGCTAATACAATTGCATGTTTTTGCAGTCTCAGACTCACCGTACTGTTGTATATAGGGCAGATACAAGTATGATGTTCGCATTTAATAATGTTAATGAAATTGGTATTTGTCTTGATTTTGGATACTGCAGCTCGCTGATTCCGATTATCGTTACTCAAATGAGCTACTTTTTTGGATTCAGCTACTTAGGTATTTATTAAGAAGATATTTATTTTCACCGTACCAAGCGATGGTTAGTCAAAGACGACGAAACTAAAAGTCGCAGGCTCCCACCAACGGTGTTTAAATGTTCGTGGGATGAATAAAACCATTTGTACTAGAGTCGTAGATGTTTATAGCTGAGCAGCTCACAGCCAACTCGGTGTATTCAATTTAACTGCGCGATGGTGTTGTTGAAAGATAGAGTAACTGAGATCTTCCGATCAAGAATCAGTTATCAGCGCCTGGTCGTCAATTATGCAGGCGGGCGGCAAGCGATCGGAGCGTAAGTGCTGCGCCGACGCAGCCCTGATGGAGCGGAACCGACGCCATCGCCCGCGCAAGGGGAGGGCTGACTGTGCTGCTAGCTTAACTCGTCGAGTTTAAATATGAAAGTAAATTCGTATTAATATGATACAGCCTATAAAATAACGTGAGCTGCTCAGGTTTTAATTAGATCCTCTGCTAAAATTTTCTTTAAAAAAATAATAAATGTAGGTATATCCTTTGATTTAAGTAGATGTCGTTATAAAGCCCATGACATCTCTTTGTCTCATTGTCTCACAATGTCACATTTTATGACCCCTCTCAGCCTATCCTTTGACATTAAGACTGACTGGCTCGATGGCGCATTCGGTAGTGGCCCTGCCTCATGCGCCAAAAGTTTTGGGTTCGATCCTCACCCAGGACAAACATTCGTGTGATGAATACTTGTATTTGTTCTGTGTCTGGGTGTTAATATCTAATATTTAAGTATGTATTTGTAATGCCACTGTTGATTCTGATATCCGTAACACAAGTGCTTTAGCTACTTATCTCGGAGTCGAGGGATATTTATTTATTATTTATATTTAAGTCATGAATACCTGCAAAGTAAAAGCCTAGTCATTAAAATGTCCTATAACAGATTTACTTAAATTAAATCAAATTAAAAAGAAAAATGGACATCAGTATTAGGTATATTATGTATCTACATTTCACACTTAATATTATACGACATCTGACACTATATTATAAGAGTACTAATAAAATCTAACAACTGCACAGACAGGAGAGATGCAATAAATTCGCGTATCGCGTCTCATTACTCTGCGCAACAGCTCGGCCTGTTAGTTGCGGCACTGCGGTGCGCAAGCGGCTCGGCCGTAAACCAGAATGATCGTTAACGGAGGCTGCGGACACCGTTCGTGGTGGAAAATACCGCAAATGGAATATCGCTGAGTCGATCGAAACAGCAGTTTTTGGGTTATACTTAATCTCATTGTCATTTTTGCCGATTTCACTTAACAGTTAGGCATTGGTCTGATGTTTAGGAGAATAACATGTTTGGTTATATTTGAGAGACGTTCACAAATGTGTTTATGAGGGATGTACCCGCTACAAAGGGCGTAGTACATATTTTTGCCTAGCACAAGTTGTTGCTTAGAATTGAACTAGGAGAATGGTGTACAAATTTGAACAGTTTAATAGATGACTTCTGTTTTACTTCCCAGTACTTAAGTTATTTAAAAAAAAAACCCAGTAGCTCTATTGATTTATAAAAAAAAATATTACTAATGTTCCCAATGTCTATTGTTTCCAGGAGTAGACGTAACCGCCAACCAAGACGAGATCTCGTCGCACGAGACGTTCCAGCTGGAGTTCGACTGGGCCACGCGTCGCTGGTATATCCGCACCATGCAGGACCGCTACTGGACGCTCGAGACCGGCGGCGGCATCCAGGCCAGTGGGGACAACAAGTACGTAGCAGATTCTTTCGATTATCAGGATAATATAATGTCCGCCTTCAGTCTATTTTACGTAAAAGTTATCCTATCCATTGCATCTTTTTGTTTTCATAACGGGCAACAATATTATCATGCCGTCAACTTATTAGAGTATAGGGTCCCGACCCATTATTCTGAGTCTTACAGCAGCACAGTATTCGTATACCAATGAATGGGCGCGATTGCTATAGAACTTTTCTTTTGCAAACGGATGACGCAAATTTCATGCAAGTTATGTATTATTTCGATGGTAGTAAATATTGCATTGTACGGAACTCTGTGCTACATTCGGCATTCGAAGAGGCCTATGTGTACAAGTTGACAAGTATAGGCTGAGGATAATAATGATGAGCATTGATGGCTGACCTCTAATGTATTTACGTGCAGGTCGTCAAACGCGCTGTTCGAGCTGGAGTGGCAGGGCGACGGCGCGGTGGCGTTCCGCGCCAACAACGGCAAGTACCTGATGACCAAGCGCTCCGGCCACCTGTACGCCAACGCGGACACCATCGACGACAACTGCAAATACTACTTCTATCTCATTAACAGGTAAACGTCCCATTAAATAAATAAATGTGCTAATGATCTCAAAATATTCTGAAGTAGACCACGGACTAATAAAAAAAGAAGGACTCGCTGCCTCTAACTGGACGTTGAAGCTTCGCAGATGCTCAACTTGACACGCAACTTAGGTACACATGCAAATTCGTGGCTTCACGCTGTAATATGCCAGCGCGGAGTCCTGCTTTTGTAGTAGTCCGTGAAGTAAACGTATAAATAACTAGCAGCACCCCACGGTTTCACCCGCGTAGTTCCCGTTCCCGTGGGAATTTCGGGATAAAATATAGCCTATGTTACTTCCGGATAATGTACCTTTCTAATGGTGAAAGAATTTTTCAAACCGGCACAGTAGTTTTTAAGCTTATTCATTACAAACATACGCACACACACACAAAAACAAATATTTCCTCTTTACAATATTAGTACCTATAGATTTAAATTTAATTAATTTATAAAGTCAAATGCACAACTGAAAAGTGGGAATGACAGCCTGGTATTTCCACCAAATCAATTGGTTACATTAGCTGGATTGTTAACATCTGGTAGTTAAACGGTGTAGGATCTATAGATTATCATTTTAATTTTGCATTAAAACAGGGACGTAGGCTGGCATAGGCAGGTAAGACTGACTAGTATAAGTCAGGGCCAGTTACACATCCATAATTACAAGAATGTGTACCATCGCTCGAATTGTGCAATCGCAGTGGTACCCATATTTGGTAGTCACATGTAACATGAATCTGACTCCGTGCGTCATGATTCCAGGCCTATCCTGGTGCTGAAGTGCGAGCAAGGGTTCGTGGGCCCGAAGGGCGTGCGGCTGGAGTGCAACAAGGCCAACTACGAGACCATCCAGGTCATCCGCGGGCCCAAGGGAGCCGTTTATTTCAAAGGTAATGTCGATTTCCTATCTTATCAATAGGAATGATGACTGCATTAAAAAACTATAATTCTATTTAGTCCGTCAGTTCGATTATACAAAAATACTAGACACATATTTTTCGCTTTATCAAATTAACAAAAAATTACAAAGATAAAGAGCATTAAAGTTTTAGAGTGGGGGCTTGCGACATCACCATTTTGTGAAAATTGTACGTAAGCGTGACGTCACTACAACTTGAATGCATTGTGTCTTCGTCAATATTTGTTTGACAAATAAATAAAAAAATACGTGTTCAATATTTTTTATAATCTAACAGACGGACTAAACAGATTTTTTTTGTCACCTTGCCTATTTTTTTTTTCCCATTGTGACGTAAATATTAAATCACCAAATGTGACTTAATTGCAGGACAAAACGGCAAATACTGGCACGCGGACAGCGAGAGCGTGTCGTGCGACTCGGACACGCCGCAGGGCTTCCACCTGGAGCTGCGCGAGCCCACGCGCCTCGCCATCCGCGCCGCCGTCGGCCGCGAGTACCTCGCCGCCGCCAAGAACGGGAACTTCCGCCTCGCCGGGGCCGACCTCAGCACGGCCACGCACTGGGAGTACTAAACCCCAGCTGCTTCAATAAAAATCAGGCTGGCTATCGCATACTGGTTTATTAGACCATCTAAGAAATTTATTTTCGGTATGAGCGATTTTTTTCGTGCTAAATTACACTTTATTGCAACAATGTTTGAGTTGATTTTTCAAAGTGTGGCGCGAGTGATCTGAATGCAGTTACATATGTACTGCAGTTTTCTGGGGTGCGTAGGCGGTGACTGCATTCATCTAATGGATGTAGTCCACTTTCGACCCTTGTCAGGAATTTGACAGCAATGAAAATGTAAATTTCAAGCCAGATGTGATAGCCTGCCTATTATTATTGAAATGCTATTAGCTCTCAAGGATCTGTTATCCTTTCGACAGATTCCCATCCCAATACTCTTCCAATAGTTTATCCGTTTCTGCAAATGTTGGCGAGAGACTTAATGTCGATTGAAAATGTGTTGGACCGTTTTCAGTTGACGCCATTTTGAATTTCTCAGTCGACAAGATGTCGGCGCCCGAACGACCCAAACAGCTGATTCTGGCCGGAATCCGCTGCGAATGGATTTTTTAATAATATATGAAAACGGGAATGTAAGACAATGTTCGAGCATTGTCGTCAAACATTTCAGCAGAAAAAAAAATTTAACTTCACAAGGGTGTCAACTGGACGTCACCCGACCACGCATTTATACGTTAAGGTGTGCGCGAGTGTAGTGCGAATGTGATCATTATGGGAATATCGCTTCTCTATTATTATAATCATAGATTATTTTCTTATTATTGGTAGATCTGCCGTCACTATTGCTTTTTCGAATTTATAATTATTTTTTTATTATTTGTGACCGTCACTCGTAATGCTTGAAATTATTTATTTTAGATTTACGGTATCGATATAAAAATATATTAGTATCGGGGGACATTATTGGAATTTTTCGAGAATATTTATTGGATATTGTAGCGTCTAGTCGATGGATTTTATATGATTTTTACCAACTCAGTACTTGTATTCCGAATGTAGGTTAGTAACACGATAACACCATGAGACTGAAGCCTACAATCTGCTTTTAAATTAACAGTAAAATCATTGTACCGTAATTAATTTAAGTTAAAACAGGGATTGTCGCAATAGCAGACGCGCTGGCGGCCGTCGGGCGAGGCCGAGGCCCGCGCGGCAGGCCGAGGCCCGCGCGGTAGGCCGAGGCCCGCCCGTCGTCCGTCGGCTCACCTAGTTGATGAGCTAGTTAAGTTATTGTAAGTTACATCCGTAGGTTAAGCTTCCCAAGACAGTCGCTTCCATCGTCCGTCCCATGCTTAAGGTAACATGGGATTTCGACACATTTTTTACGATTTTTACAAGCGAGGTAACGTTGTTTTGTAACTGGTGCGTATTATCTTGTATATAAGCGGTGTTCAACGTTTATGGGGGTTCGTACTTACGCGGCGTACGTAGGCGCATCTCGTAAGGTTTTCTATAATGAACAAAATAAAATGTTTATTAAGTATTTGTACCGCAATATTGCTGATCCTGGAAATTTAAATTTGTACGATAATGTCTTTGTAAACTATTAATGAATAAATTATAATCATATTGTATATTGGTTGTTTCATTTCGACTGGTATATAGTAGTCACTCAACGTAAAGAAATTTTATATATCCGCAATTTATCAATGCTAAAGGTCTATAAAGCAGTGTTACACATTTTTTTTTGATTAAGTAATAAAACACAATGCATGTATTGAAAAACTTATATATTTTAATTAAATAGTTACATTAATCTTTACAGTTTCTCCCTAGCTAGTGACACAAATTAGCATCGATGCATTTTATTGGTCAAAAATTAATATATTAAAAATAATTTATCTACATAACTGATAAACAAATCAATAACCATTTGAACCTGATAGTTAATAATAATAAAGCGAAAAAAACAAAGCCACTGTGTTGCCAGTGCGAAAATAATTTTCTAAATAGTAGAAAATGTGTTAGGTATGAATAAATGTTATTGTTTGTGATTATTAAGTGTGATAAAAAATGAAATGTAAATTTTCCGCGACTGGCAACACATATGTCCGACGAACTAAACGTATATAATTTACCTTAACTCGATCAATACTACGTCATAATGAGGACTGTAAAATTGTATCAATAACATACACATATATAAAAATGGAATATTTTGTACGCAACACAAACGTGAAGCGGGGTTGGGACTGGACGCGTGGGTTTATATTTTATTATTTTTGTCAACTTGCCTTTGATGAACAATAAAGACTTTGTTTTCAAACACCGATAAGGTATTTTTTTGTAACTCTAATAAAACAAAATCTTCATTGAATTGGGGAGCGGGCTAAAAAAATATATTTAGTCCTTAGTTAGACTATAAAAGAATATTTAACACGCATTTTTCCATTTATTTGTTAAACAAACACTGGCGAAGATACAACTGATTCAAATTGCGCGTGACGTCACACGTAGGTACAATTTTTACTAACAAGTGACGTCGCACGCCCCCATTCCAAAACTTTGATGCTGTTTGACTTTATAATTATTTGTTATCTTGATAAAGCAAAAAATATTAGTCTTGTATTTTTGTGTAATCTAACTGACGGGCTAAATATAATGATAGTTTTTTGACCCAGTATTGTCCCCTATTATACTGACATTTTTATAACTATATTTCTATTTAATCAAAGGCAAATTGACTATCCTAGCATTTACTGAATGCACTCACATGATATCGATATATTGCAGTGCGATTGCTACAAAAATCCGTTCATTTCACAACAAACAAACATCCCTTTATTATAACATGGTACAGATTTCACGAGGAACTTTGGACAATGTATCGATATAATTCAAGTGTAATGTTATTTATTAGCATACTGTAAAATAAATCACAATAATTACATTTTTTCCGACCGCTGATATAGTCAATCCTGTAGGTTCCAAATTTCTACCAAATAGGGACTACTGCTCCGAAATTATATACAGTCCATCTTGGTCGATACCAAACCACAAAGTTATGTCTAATGATTGAAAATATATTAACAACATACAAGATGTCATTAGGGAATTTTTTCTCATTTCGAGACACACAGACAGCCCTTTTTGTCGTGACCTCTTAAAATATCAAAGACGTCAAACAAAACCAATGATTATGGCGACAAGACACACAGTTACGCCATCTGGTGGATAAATTATACAAATAATATATAACAATAGACTATTAAATAAATAGCAATATAGACAAGTTTCTCAAGCAAATATTATTAGGTAATTTTGCAGTACGCTACGAAGTACATAGATTACGACTTAAGGTTTGTATAATAATTAGGATTTGTAGGTATTTCATGTACAATGTTAAAACGTATTTCCAATTTAACAAGAGAAATGCTAGACATTAAAGAAATAACTGATCCACTTAAATGAATGCGCAAGCATGTTCCTCAACAATATTAATGACGATAAATAAAAACCCGAAAGAATTGAGCAGCAAAAGTCACGTTCAAAACATCATTTCAAGCAAGTGCTATGTACATTGCAATTTCACATAAAATACATAAATCGAAAGGACACAAGACTGCCGGCAGCGGTCGGAGCGTGGAGGGCGACACATTATCATATACAAAACTGGTATCTAAGGCACGTTGAACAACTTGAGACCTTACACCGTAGTCGCCGACTATGGACGTATGCCGGGCGCATAGTGCAGTCAAGGATTTTGAGAATAATACAATACTTTTTGTACACATTTTTCTAGGTTGACAAGCTAGTAACTTATTTTGTGTGATTGTGTAGGCGACACGATAGCCGCTTGTCACTGTTTTTTTACATTTTTCCATCTAACCCAGCCCGGCTTTATTTTTGGCTGAATGTGGTTGAAGGGGCTTGCTGCCCCTTCGACGCTGCCTACCCCTTCGGGGATTATGGGCGTGATGTATGTATGTATGTAAAGGTACTATAAGGAAGTTTTAAATGCTTGGATTCTGCCTACCCCTTTGGGGATAGCGGGTTGGATAGTACATATGTATTTTCCTATAATTTACTCGAAGAAAAAATGTCGACGATTATAATAATAAGTTCGAGATGAATATATAACATACCTAACTCAAAATGAATAAAAATATTGACAGGCTCCTTAGTCTAATAGTTCAGACTTTGCAAATTGTTTGATTACGATTATTTCCAGAGACAAATAATTGTCACTATAACAACATATTGGTAGGATGCTCCATGCCAGCAATTTAGTGAGAGGAGCATTTCGTCCCGTTCACACACGTGTGCACGCATAGTTGAAACTATTCAGTGATACTAGGGTACAGTCAGTATAGAAGTAGCTGAACATATTCTGATCTAATGACCTCAGGAATAGAGGTCAAAAATGTTAAGCTACGTCACCGACCACACCACCGAATCGTAGATGGTAAAATGACTGTCGGAAGCTTGTTGATATCTCTATTGGTGCACATATGGGTGACAGAGTGTGACTAGACTTACTATTGACCCATTAGAGGATGTGCGAGGTTCAAGATATATCGGTTCCTCGGTACGAGTCGCGATGCGTGCGCATCAACGATACAGTAAGTCTTTAGATGTATTGCCGGCTTGGTAAAACCAGATCCACTTCTATCTCAAATATATGAATCTTAAGTATCTTGTATTTGATTCTAGGTGGACGTACCGTATAATTACTATCAGATTTTGATATTGCTAAGGTCGATATTGCTATATTCGGTACGAATTATGAATGCACTATAACTTAACAAGGAAAATAACACCGGTTTACTAGTATAAAAATAATATCAGACGACATCACATACATTGATCTGACTCCGAGGTAAGTAGCTTAAGCACTTGTGTTACGGATATCAGAACCAACAGTGGTATTACAAATATATACTTAAATAATCTTCAATATTAATACCCAGACATAGAACAAACACAAGTATTCATCATACGAATGTTTGTCCTGGGTGGGGATCGAACCCACAACTGTTGGAGCACGGGGCAGTGTCACTACCGAATGAGCCATTGAGCCAGTCAAAGTAAATAATATGATTAAGAGTTAAATCCTTCACTGCAATATGGAAACCCGTTAATACCTTACACAAAGTTTACACCCATTTTAACAATTTAGGGCCCCATTCAACATTTATATTAATTATTTAAAAATAGCAGCCAATAGCTTTAATTTCTAGTTTCACAGTTAATTTATTTATACATATATATATTTTTTGTATTTATGTGGAAGGCCCTAAATATTTGGGCTTTACATCTAGCGATTACAGCACACCGCCACATTATTAATATGATTCTTATTTATATTGTCTTAGAAATTATTATATATATACCAGACTTTTTCAATGAATGCTACTCTTGGATTTCCCCTTTCTTGAGACATCTACTCAGTGCCGGATAAGCCATATAGCAGGAGAAAGCAAATGCTATGGGCGCCGCGTTACATTTGCTAACGGGGATTCCATTGGAAAAAGGTCTTCGTAGAGGGTATATTTACCGAAAGGTTATTTTGGCAAGCATTTGCTACGGGCCCCGCGCTGGCTAGATCCATCACCGAATCTACTCCAATATAATTTGTTTAGGAATAGATCTAAGACCTAATTCATCCACAAAACGATGTTTTAACTAACGTGGTTTTAAATCGCTAGACGAAAGCCCAACGGTCGGGTCTCTACGAGTCTTATAACAAAAAAATGAGACAAGGGGTCAAACCCAGTCTAAGTAACAACCAACAATTTTAAAATGTATGCCATCATTTTTTATTTCAATATACAGCGATAGCATCATCGCATTGTTTGGTTATCCCTTAAACTGGGTTTGGTCTACCAACTTTTTAGTTATAAGGCCGTCTAAGTCTATTGCTACGTCTAATATCGCTCGTGTTCAGACATGCGCAGCTCTATGACAATTTCATTGTTGCTAATACATTCGTAATAATTGTTTTATTTTATTTATCCAATAATCAGACTTAAGAATCGCATTAATGCATTAGAAAATAGTTAATTATTAATTTTAAATCCTACCATTTTATTAGTTTTGACGGCTTATAATGTTTAATAATTAGATAATAATATTAATATAATTAATTTTATTATGAGATATAGGTAATGTCAATATGAATATCCATGTCATTTCTCATTGATAAATGTCACGGAACGATAATAAATTTAACTATCAGGCTTTAAATAAAGCGTCAATTTTATACTGCATTTATTATCCTATAACTTAGCTATCAGCTTTTAATTTTTATTATAAATTAATTATGTATGAATTTATTATTTCATTATAAAAAGAGCCATTTTACGGTTCCTATAACTATGATTTCCTTCAAAAATCTTAAGTATTCATGAGGTAAATAGACGTAATCACCTAGATCTAGAATCTAGATCACAAGGAGGTTCTCCGCAGCGCATATCTGAACACCAGCCATGATCATCGCACTATAATATTACACGAAGGTCACAGCGTTAACCAGTCTATGTAAAAACTTTCATTATACATTATATTGTATACTGTACCACTAAACTGTCTTACTTTATTTTAATTTGTTAACCTACCACCGGGTACGGTCAGCAGCTGTTAGTCCAAAGCCGCTTTCACTGCTGACCTTACATTCATACTGAATTTCATGATATCCCACTCACCACACAAAAAATATTATATAAAATGATTGAAGAATAATACGTATAACAAAAAGATTTGGGTGTGCCATTTTTAAAAACAAAAATGTCAATCTTAAATCGTGTCCTCGACACAGCGGAAAGAAACGATCTTTGATAGTAAAACGAACTATATATATTTGTCTCTCTCGCACTCGCTTCTGCTTGCCGCTGTGTTCTTGGCCACGGCCTCTATACTGGTAAGCTTGTGACTCGTCAATACGAATCATTCCAGTAAGACTGAGTTTAGATGTGTTCGTAAGCCAATTTGAGCCTTATCTTGATCAATATAAAGCATGAATTCATCTTTACTAGGCCCATATTTTGAAACGATGTTCAGGTAGAAGAAATGTAACCGTCATTTTGTGTTTTATTACATTGAATTAGGGTACATATTGACTTGCATACACACCAAACTCATTTCAGTATTATTCCTTCATAAAAAACAAACGTGACCATCATTTCAACATATGGACCACAATCTGTTCAAATGCAATTTATATATTTTTTTCAAATTTTAAGGATTTTTTTTGTCAAAACACAAATTTTGTTCGTTGATCAAAACATTCTGTGTAAACAGTGTTTAGGGGTTTGAGTCAGAGCGGGGAGACCAGGCTTGTAAATATTGACAAAGTACCTAATGGGTAAAAATGCATTTGTCATTATTATATTAATAAACGATTGCTGTTAGAACAGACCCAATAATCAACTTGTACAAGACGCATCTTGAAAACTCCTAATGTGACTTAATGCTGGGTTTTCCACCATAGATACGCCTGCATATCAAGTAATAGAATAGATGACTCTTCCCTTCTAACATTAAAACATGCTTCTCTTAATGAGGAAACTATTTAAATGTAAGCTACATTCAACCTTCGACATTGCATCTAATAGACATATTGACACAGTTCCTGCTCTTTAAGGTATTTAATAAAATAAATAAAATAATAGTCTTAGTACGAAAATTACATTATACAGACATTGCAATTACCAGCAAATTTATAACCACGACTTTGTTTGGTAAGCCGTGACGTAATCGATTCCAAAACTTGACCAAAATCCATCCATCCTCGGGCCCACAACACCTAGCTCGGAGGAAGTACGAATACAGAGCATTTTAATACACCAGTCATATAAAATGAGCTGTTTGTCAATATATCTATTAGACATAATTGATCAAAGAACATGAATAGAAGAGCCACCTACCCTATGACTCGCTCAGATATAACTTGGGCGTACAGTGTATAAGCGGCGAGTCTGGGGGCGAAGAGGCACATGTGGAGTGGCGAAGTGTGGTCAGTTGGACAGCGCGGCGGCGCCGGCTCCCCGCAGCTACACTATACACCCGAGGGCTTCATCCCTGGGGACAACGATAACTGAGATTAGGGTGGGTACACACAGGTGGTGGTAGATCAAGAGTAAGGATTCGCGCCTTGTGTGAGAAGGGTCGAAATACTGATTTGTATCACTAGAACTAGAAAGGTAGATGAAGTCTTTTGGCACAATTTCACCGGATAACGTTGAAGATTTTGTTATTCGACAAGTTCTGACACCACGGCGACTGTAAAGGGGTTGGGGGTACGGCGGCGACCACGGCGACTGCGAGCGCGGCGCAGCTATATAGCACTCACCTGTGCAGGGTGCAGGCTGGGCGGGCTAGGACAGGAAGGGGTTGGGCGTGTGGCGCGCGTGCGGCGGCGACCACGGCGACTGCGAGCGCGGCGCAGCTATATAGCACTCACCTGTGCAGGGTGCAGGCTGGGCGGGCTAGGACAGGAAGGGGTTGGGCGTGTGGCGCGCGTGCGGCGGCGACCACGGCGACTGCGAGCGCGGCGCAGCTATATAGCACTCACCTGTGCAGGGTGCAGGCTGGGCGGGCTAGGACAGGAAGGGGTTGGGCGTGTGGCGCGCGTGCGGCGGCGACCACGGCGACTGCGAGCGCGGCGCAGCTATATAGCACTCACCTGTGCAGGGTGCAGGCTGGGCGGGCTAGGACAGGAAGGGGTTGGGCGTGTGGCGCGCGTGCGGCGGCGACCACGGCGACTGCGAGCGCGGCGCAGCTATATAGCACTCACCTGTGCAGGGTGCAGGCTGGGCGGGCTAGGACAGGAAGGGGTTGGGCGTGTGGCGCGCGTGCGGCGGCGACCACGGCGACTGCGAGCGCGGCGCAGCTATATAGCACTCACCTGTGCAGGGTGCAGGCTGGGCGGGCTAGGACAGGAAGGGGTTGGGCGTGTGGCGCGCGTGCGGCGGCGACCACGGCGACTGCGAGCGCGGCGCAGCTATATAGCACTCACCTGTGCAGGGTGCAGGCTGGGCGGGCTAGGACAGGAAGGGGTTGGGCGTGTGGCGCGCGTGCGGCGGCGACCACGGCGACTGCGAGCGCGGCGCAGCTATATAGCACTCACCTGTGCAGGGTGCAGGCTGGGCGGGCTAGGACAGGAAGGGGTTGGGCGTGTGGCGCGCGTGCGGCGGCGACCACGGCGACTGCGAGCGCGGCGCAGCTATATAGCACTCACCTGTGCAGGGTGCAGGCTGGGCGGGCTAGGACAGGAAGGGGTTGGGCGTGTGGCGCGCGTGCGGCGGCGACCACGGCGACTGCGAGCGCGGCGCAGCTATATAGCACTCACCTGTGCAGGGTGCAGGCTGGGCGGGCTAGGACAGGAAGGGGTTGGGCGTGTGGCGCGCGTGCGGCGGCGACCACGGCGACTGCGAGCGCGGCGCAGCTATATAGCACTCACCTGTGCAGGGTGCAGGCTGGGCGGGCTAGGACAGGAAGGGGTTGGGCGTGTGGCGCGCGTGCGGCGGCGACCACGGCGACTGCGAGCGCGGCGCAGCTATATAGCACTCACCTGTGCAGGGTGCAGGCTGGGCGGGCTAGGACAGGAAGGGGTTGGGCGTGTGGCGCGCGTGCGGCGGCGACCACGGCGACTGCGAGCGCGGCGCAGCTATATAGCACTCACCTGTGCAGGGTGCAGGCTGGGCGGGCTAGGACAGGAAGGGGTTGGGCGTGTGGCGCGCGTGCGGCGGCGACCACGGCGACTGCGAGCGCGGCGCAGCTATATAGCACTCACCTGTGCAGGGTGCAGGCTGGGCGGGCTAGGACAGGAAGGGGTTGGGCGTGTGGCGCGCGTGCGGCGGCGACCACGGCGACTGCGAGCGCGGCGCAGCTATATAGCACTCACCTGTGCAGGGTGCAGGCTGGGCGGGCTAGGACAGGAAGGGGTTGGGCGTGTGGCGCGCGTGCGGCGGCGACCACGGCGACTGCGAGCGCGGCGCAGCTATATAGCACTCACCTGTGCAGGGTGCAGGCTGGGCGGGCTAGGACAGGAAGGGGTTGGGCGTGTGGCGCGCGTGCGGCGGCGACCACGGCGACTGCGAGCGCGGCGCAGCTATATAGCACTCACCTGTGCAGGGTGCAGGCTGGGCGGGCTAGGACAGGAAGGGGTTGGGCGTGTGGCGCGCGTGCGGCGGCGACCACGGCGACTGCGAGCGCGGCGCAGCTATATAGCACTCACCTGTGCAGGGTGCAGGCTGGGCGGGCTAGGACAGGAAGGGGTTGGGCGTGTGGCGCGCGTGCGGCGGCGACCACGGCGACTGCGAGCGCGGCGCAGCTATATAGCACTCACCTGTGCAGGGTGCAGGCTGGGCGGGCTAGGACAGGAAGGGGTTGGGCGTGTGGCGCGCGTGCGGCGGCGACCACGGCGACTGCGAGCGCGGCGCAGCTATATAGCACTCACCTGTGCAGGGTGCAGGCTGGGCGGGCTAGGACAGGAAGGGGTTGGGCGTGTGGCGCGCGTGCGGCGGCGACCACGGCGACTGCGAGCGCGGCGCAGCTATATAGCACTCACCTGTGCAGGGTGCAGGCTGGGCGGGCTAGGACAGGAAGGGGTTGGGCGTGTGGCGCGCGTGCGGCGGCGACCACGGCGACTGCGAGCGCGGCGCAGGTACGGGGGCGGCGGGTGCCCAGGGGTCGGCGGCCGCTGCTACGGGTGCGGCGACTAAACCTGCAACCGGACCGAGCCATTAAATACCGCAGAATAACATAGTACAGACAGGCGTCGTTTCAGTTGCGGATGGTCGGACTGCGTCCTGCGTGTATGCACATCTTTCAAACATAATGTCACATGTTTGGAATAAGGTATTTCAGCTAAATAAGCAGAGTTAGTGTGATAGTATATTTTCTGTGGAACACATGGCACGAAACGCAATATACTAAACAATAAGCGTTCTACAGCCCCCAATACTCGGACGACAAGCGCCACGTTTAAGTAACTACCCTCCGGCTTCCACC
Source organism: Glyphodes perspectalis (assembly GCA_951394215.1). NCBI lineage: Eukaryota > Metazoa > Arthropoda > Insecta > Lepidoptera > Crambidae > Glyphodes > Glyphodes perspectalis. The sequence continues at coordinate 17,272,004 of OX596207.1, read as the reverse complement.
ACGTTCGGCCGGAAAAGGCTTCTCCAACTTAGATGCCCTTAGAAGCCTCTGGGGTAATATCACACAAAGCGACGAAGGGACGCAAGTACCTAACGCATTCTCCGTTTAAAAAAAGAAGCGCGTCACCTTGCAGGCCGTTGGTGGCGTAGGCGGGCGGCGGCTGCGCGGCGAGCGGCGCGGGCGCGTACGCGGGCGGGAAGGCGGCGCCGGCCAGCCCCAGCTGCTGCTGCTTCAGCTCGTTGATCGTGAGCCGCGGCTGCGGGGACCGACATCAATATTATACACGAGGTCACACATGTCGTATGTCAAATTTTTTTTTATTTTTTGGCAAACAATTCTACATTTGATGGCCTGAGTGGGGCGGAATTAACAGATGGTATTACGAGGAGCATAGTCGTTGTGAGCTGTGCGTTTTGAATTTTTTTATACCAAAATCCAGGTTTACAAAAATAGCTTAGATAAATCAACCAAAATGATTGTGTTTAAAAAAATCTCCTCTCTAAAAAATACCTAATCATAATGAAAGCAATTAGTTGTGACTGACGCTCATAGCATTACCAAGATTCTTGTTAAACTTTTTCTTCAATCAACAAGTAGGGACACACTATAATTTCAGCGCCTATATAGATATTCCTGCGAGGTTATCTTTAGAGAACAGTTTCAGTGTCGGTACGCACCGGCGCGGGACTAGCGAACATGTTCCTGGGCGGGTCCGGCGGCGGCGCGAAGGGGTTGGGGCGCGGCGTGCGGCTCGGGCGCGGCCGGCTGCAGCAGCCGCTCCAGGTTCACCAGCGACGAGTTCTCGCCCAGGAACGCCGACGGGGACTTCTTGATCGCGCCCGTGCTCGCCGGCGGGGACGACGGCTTGCTGCCCAGGTGATCGCCTGCGAAAGCGTCGGTTTCAATCA